>JAQGCC010002514.1:0-18177 GCA_034698905.1 Xestoiulus laeticollis | reverse complement strand
ACCTATAGTATACAGGGCACAGCATACTAGGTCATGTGACCAGTTTAACTGAGTTCTGCGGTGTGAATTAACACGCAGTTCTACATCAACGTTGGTGTGAATCAGGTGTAACACGTACCTGATTAGCGGGGCAGCTAACGCAAGGAAATAATAGGAATTGTATATTTTAGTATAAAACTGATTTAGATATTGGGGCACGTACATGAGAATTGGCCTCTGCTGCTCTGCACAATATCAGCCATTTTACAAAATGGCCGCCAACCGAAATGCGTTTACATGTAATATTAGTTTAGTTGAGAAATGTACAGTATGGGTGGCTTCTAATGTCAAGTGTCAACTGAATTATAGATGTAACATACAGATATACCCTGAAAATGTTCATTCTTGCATAATATTTTTCATTCAAAATGCAATGCCTGTATTATCAAAAAAACAGATGTTTTGAAAAATACAACAATTCTGAATTTTCCATGTAAAAACTAGCAACGAAAAACTATGAATAATAGTGATTGATTCTTTTAATTTCTTATAAAAAAAAACTGGAAAAACGGGAAATCTCAGAATTTTTTAAGAATTATCTTACAAAATTCTCAGAACTTTTCCGTTAGGGCTATCTTGGTGGACTGTCATGTGGGGATATGGCACGTTGCACGAGACGATTCTATTTATTTGCATTTACATGTAAACCTACTTTCCTCAATCGCCTAGCTGGTGAACATGCCATGCACTCACTGCAACGGCGCCATTATGACACCACATGCTCACCATCTTGGCGGGCACCCTGCCTTACATGTACAAATAACATCAATAATTAATTCTTAAATATGCTCAAACATTTTCAAATTGTATTTGCAAAAATGTTTAGAATAAAACGTTTTTTTTTAAATTTTCTTTTAGGTAAGAATTGGAATCATTTGAAAATATTTGACCCATTGAAGAACTTTGCGCTTGCAGCGGCACCCAGCGGCACAACAAGACGTTGAAAACCGGCGGGAAAATATTAAAGATGGCTGACAATGAGGTTGAAATGATGGAAGTGGAACCTTCTTCGTCCAGTAAAAAGGATGACGAAGTTAAGAAAATCGAAACGAAATCTGCGCCCTCGACGAGCGGAGGACAACTCACACCTTGGTGAGTTAAAAAAAGCGCTTTGTTTTATTTAGATATATAAATGACGAACAAAACTGATGGACTTCCATATTGACGTGCACGTTCTCTTTTTATGTTCACAGGGTCGAAAAGTATCGTCCTATCAAGTTTTGTGATATAGTAGGGAACGAAGATACTGTTTCTAGGCTGGAAGTAAGTCAGGTTTTAGCCACCTGGGTGCCGCTTTAATGCGTGCCATCTATTGTCAAAGGTGTCTGGAACTCTGGATAGCTTTGACATGTAGCCATACATACATTAATAGGAATAACTTAAAGGTGGGGTAAAATTGAATATATTATTTCAACAGGTGTTTGCCCGAGATGGAAATGTTCCAAACATTATAATATCGGTAAGGACGGTGCTTATTTTTGTTTTTGTTGGTGCTTGTGTGCTGAGGTGTTTGTCTGAAATAAAATCCCTTTCTAGGGTCCTCCCGGGGTAGGGAAAACTACGACTATCCTGTGCTTGGCTCGAGCTTTGCTGGGAAATTCTTTCAGAGAAGCAACACTGGAGCTAAATGCCTCAAATGACAGGTACAATGGGAAATGATAGGAAAAATTACATCAGGATTTAATTTGTGAATAATTTAGTCACTATGTTTACATACAGTTGGCTCTCGATATAACGAACAGTGGCTAGTCCTGATCAAAATGCGTATTTGCCTCTCAGTACTAGGCCTAAATGATTTTGTTTATAACGTACGACAATTCGATGTCATAGAGCATCGACAAAGAATGTCATGTCGTGAGATTCATATATGGTTCATATATGGATTCATATGAGATTCATAAATTGATTTGGTTTAAAAGTTAACATCTTAAAACATTCTAGCATTTATTCAAAATGCTGCAAAAGCAACTTTAGTAAGTAGACTCCTCCATTTGGCTAAAATTGTATTTCTGGTGTTCAATGAAAGACAGAAGTACTGTTGGGGCAAAAAAAAAAACTGGCATTTCAGTCAGTAAAAACTGCTAAGTGTCATAAAAAGCTACGAAAGCCGCAAAGGAGCGGAAAAAAAGTGTAAAAATACTTCTCGATATAATGGACGCTTGACATCACTGATGAATCTTCCAGTACCCTTGGCGTTCGCTATAGCGAGAGCCACCTGCCGAACTTTGTAAGCACTGTAATAAAAGAAATGCCTGTATTAATTTCTTATCAATTATTATTTCCTCTTCAAAAAATGATTTCAGGGGCATTGATGTTGTAAGAAACAAGATAAAAATGTTTGCGCAGCAAAAGGTGACTTTGCCAAGGGGCAAACACAAGATAATAATTTTGGATGAAGCTGACAGGTAGATCCGCTCTAATTAACTGTGATTTTAGTGGAACGAAACTAATTGCGTACTCTCAATGTAGCATGACGGATGGCGCGCAGCAAGCTCTTAGACGCACTATGGAGATATATTCGCAGACCACTAGATTCGCTTTGGCGTGCAATTCTTCGGAAAAGATTATCGGTACGGCGTTTTTCAAGTTATGCTCGGCGCCGAAGCGTTAAGTTAACTTTTACGTTATGTGCATTTAGAGCCTATCCAATCACGTTGTGCCATGCTGCGGTACAGCAAGCTCACCGATAAACAAGTTCTCAAAAAGGCCCTTCAGATTTGCGATTTGGAAAATGTGAGTTACACGGAAGATGGACTCGAAGCTATAATATTTACTGCCCAAGGAGATCTCAGACAGGTCGGTATAATTTACAACAGTGTTCGATTGACAACTTCGGTGTTTAATTAAACTGTTGTTGTTCCCCTGCCATTAGGCCATAAATAATTTGCAGTCTACTTATATGGGCTTTGATTATGTCAGCAGCGAAAATGTTTTCAAGGCGAGTGAATTGTTTTCTAGTTGGGCAGATTTTGTTAAAATCTGGCCGTTAGCTTTTTATGAATTAGTTTTGGCTGTCGTTTAAAGGTTTGCGACGAGCCTCATCCCCTCTTGGTAAAAGATATGCTGCAGCACTGCACTCAGGGAGACATCGACCAGGCGTACAAAATCATGCGGCACCTCTGGCATATGGGATATTCGGCCGAGGACATCATCAGCACCGTTTTCAGGATTTGCAAAAACCACGACATGCCGGAATACCTCAAGCTGGAATTCATAAAGGCGAGTTTTGCTTTAAAAAGAACTAGCCAGGATTGCTTCTGTCTACCTGCATCTGCTGATGGTTCTTGTTTCCTCTTTTTATTGTAGGAAATTGGTTTCACACACATGCGCATCGTCCAAGGAGTCAAATCGCTGTTGCAAATGTCTGGACTTTTGGCCAAACTCTGTCAGGCTGCGAATACGACGACAAAACCTTGAAAGTAGGCTAGTTCCTTGTTTTTTTTTAAACCTGTAAAGTTTGTTCGATAATAGAAACCATTTTGATATGATATTGTAGAGCTCTATCAACATATTTTCTATCAGGTCATGCTCCACATAACTCTGGCCTCATGCGTAATGTCACGAACTGTTGTTTTTACATATTTTTTGACCTCGCAACCTTATCTTTTGCGTGAAACTATTTCACTGTTAAGCTGTTAAAAATGTTCAAAGGGCACTTAGGTCCTTTGTAAAGGTTAAAATGAGTGAAATTGTATGCTAACTACATTTTTTGGAATGAAATTTTATCGCGCTGTCACACACGTTACAGTAGTTTGTTTACGTGATGACAGCGTGCATGCGCCTTTAGCCTCGCTTTCGCTTTTTTGGCGAGTTTAGAGTTTTAGTTGAAAGAATTAGAACAAACTATCAAAGTGCATTGTACCAAACAATGTTTTAATTAGTTGACATTGGAACGTCATCATTTTCGTGAATTTGATGACTCCGCGTCCGGGAGTTTTCTCGTTTAATTTCCAGATCACTTCTACTGCAGTTTTGGAATAGGATTAAAATGTACA
Organism: Xestoiulus laeticollis; assembly: GCA_034698905.1. Classification (NCBI taxonomy): domain Eukaryota; kingdom Metazoa; phylum Arthropoda; class Diplopoda; order Julida; family Julidae; genus Xestoiulus; species Xestoiulus laeticollis. Next base: position 14,143 of record JAQGCC010002514.1, on the reverse strand, counting down.
GAACATTTATTTTGTTCGCCTTATGTGCATTATAGATGCCTTGGAGATTTCTTTGCCAAGCAATTGGATGTTTGACAGACAGATTTATCGGCCGCTTATTATCTATGCCAAGGCTGACATCCCATATTTAAGTTTTTGCTACCATTGAATCGACAAAACGAATGATCAGAGAGATTCATTTTGATGCTGCGACCCGTTCGTCCTCTTAGACTTCGATAAGCTAGTCCTCGCTGATCTGCCGTCTACGAATGGGCCGGCGAACGTCGACGCCCGACGATGCCGTTCGGACGTAGACCGGGACGGCGCGGCCCTCGAGACTGAGTCTTCGGGATGCAGATAGAGGGGATGAATGGACGGAAGTGCGGTCCTAACTCGGTACATAAAGAAAACAAGGTTACATCAGACGAAAGGGATGCTCGGCGCTGCCGGCGTTAGAATATGTATCTTACGTTTTTCTTGCCTGGTTATTTGATCTTGCCGCTATTGGCACGGCAATGTGGGGCAATTTGTCAGTATCCAGATCCTCTTTTGACGATGGACTCACCCGCCTCAAGCCCCGGTAGACGTCTAGGCTTGACCGAACGTGATGCAACTGAAACGGTATTGCAATGTCAAACTACTACGTCAAGGAAAAAATTACCAAATCCCAGATTCAATTCTATTTCTTACCCTGCAGTCTGCATGTAGTATGCCATGTGACAGGGGGCAAAGTGCCAATATTTTAATGGGAAGAGTATACGGTCATAGCCGCTTTTTGGGGAACTATCCCGGCATTTGCCTTTACGTGCCTATGTAGGCGATTAAGGGAGATTGTGGGAAACCACGAAAAACCACAACCAGGATAGCCGACCGGGGTTCAAACCCGGGTCTCCCAAAATCAAGGAGCTCAGCATAACCACTAAGCCAACCCGATTTATCCACCTGCTCGAGTCTGATAAGCAGAAGTTGCTTATCTGAAAGGAATCTGGAGGTTTACCTCATGCTTCTGCTCCACATTTTCCCTCTTCAGCCTCCTGATGGACTCTTCGTATTCTTCAAACCGTTTGGCATACGACGACGGCACCGTTGGGTCTTGCACGGAATTTAAGAACTGTCTCGTGGAAGCCGTTGACGAAGATTTCAGCTTGATGTGGGACCTAGCGACGATAATGGAGTCAACGTTAAATAAATCTGCAAATGGCATGTTGCACCATGCTTCTGGAGACAGGAATCTCGAAAGAGCTATGTACCGTTTCAACTGAGACACGAGCGAGCTGAGTGCCGAATTACGGGATTCGGCATCATCCAGCGCTTGTCTCAGACTAGACAGTTCTTCCTCCAAGTGGCCGAAGCGACGCGAGGAACTGCTCGCGGGTGCAGTCAAATCTGTAAACAATAGTTTTTTTAACGAAGAGCTGCTTTTTTTTGTTTAATTTTTGCAAAGCCACCTTGTGGTGATTGATGCAGTACCTTCCGTTTGCGTCGATGAGGTGTAGAACTTTTTTGGTGATTGAATGACCAATATGGTTTCTTCGATCTCTGGGACCGTTTCGAGCGGCTTTCCTATGACCAGTTGAAACTGCAGCTCTGGAAGAGTTAATAGCTCGAAAATACTCCCCGATTTTTTAATTAAAACTAGTTTGGGACCTAGTTGCGCTGAATGGGGTAGGAGAATGTTGGAGAGTGATTAACGGGATACCGACCTTTGTTTTTCTCCTTCAATTTTTCCACTTCCGCGTGTAAGTTAGCCAGCATTTTGTGATGCTCGGTCTTCAGGAAGCGCAAGCTCCTTTCCAGGCGGTAGACACGCTGAGCTGGATCCAAGCCGGCCCCCACCAGCGAGATGCCAGAAGCCGGCCGAGGGGCAGCGAGCGGCTCCGGAGGGTGTTTCGGAGGTGCTTTCGGGTGGAAGAATCTCTCCTCCTCCTTATTGGTCCATATGACGTGTGCTGGAAGAGAGACCAAGCCACCCGTTGGTGGCGAGTTGGGGCCAGAATCCAGCGTGCTCGCCATGTTGCGATGCTGATTTTGAGTATTATTAGCCGCTGGCTGATACGACCATTATCGTTTAAGTAGCTAATTACTCCGCGAGGAACACTCAAGAAGCATTTGCTCTTTGGTTTCGTGCTCGAGAGCAGAGTTTTGGACGTTCGCTCAGTTTACTCTCCATGCCTTTTCTGAAAATGAAGGAATAAATATGGAAAAGATATTTATTTTCTTCCTTTTAATAGTTTTTCATAATTTATAATGAGATTTTTTTTAATTTGAATTGCCTCGCATTTTAAGAAAATCAGAAATCAAATTCTAGGAAATAAATTATTAAATTTCACGAGAAATTGAACCGCTTTAATTATTGAAATTTCTTTCTTGAATTTTCTGAGTTGAAACTTGCAGGTATTTCATTCAAATTGAACTGGATTCACCCCATCCTTTTTTCCTGTTCCATGTTTACACGTGTAACCTTGTAATAAAATTAACAACCCATATTTCTATGCAGAATTTATTAGTTAAAAATTTACTCACCTAATTATTTCATTATTACCATTGATCTGTTGTCTATCTTTTGTCGCGAGCACCTGCTATGTTAATAGAAATGCTGAACGGTTGCCATAGCAGCCAAAGTAAACAATACTTTGGATGGCTGCTAAGGCAGAGACGTCTGGCTGCAAATGAGTCATCCATAGCGTGCTAACGGTGCTCGGGCTTCATCAACCCAGAAGATGGCGTTTGGCTCAATTGTTTACAATGTTAGATTTTGAGCTGTAAAGAATAAGTCATTGGTCCGACTATTCGGCTATTGACAACGGAATCAGCACCCGTAATGTAATGTTGCTACTGTTCGGCAGCATACAGATTAGCTATTTGGCCCATTATTCTGCCTTAAGTGAACATACTATTTCTGTATGTGTCTATGCAGAGCTTGAATTCACTAATTCTTAGTCTATGTGCTTAGACTCATCACTAGTGCCCTCCTCATACGGGTCGATTGTTCCTCAACGGCTAAGTGATATGCTCGTCAGACATAAACTATGCTTCACAAGCTTAAATTCTTCGCATACGGGGCGATTTTTTAAAACCTTTTATTTAACTTGAGATGAACTGAGTTTGGTTGGTTGTTTGAGGTTTTTTACCAACTTTCATACATTAGATACCTTAAATTTTAATGTACAGATCAGTCTTATAGAACATTTTCATCTATGAAACTTTAGTAGTCGGTTAACATTATTACGCCCAAAAAATTGCAATATTAAATGTTAAAAATGCATTAATCAACGTAAAACGGTTACACTACAGAGCGCTTGGCTTGCGATGACCCCCATTAGCGCTCCATAGCATAACCGCTCTACGCTGATTGAGTTACGGAGCGCTCCAAACACAATCTCACAGACTACTGTCAGATTGCCAGTCGACCCGTTGGCTGATCCTGCAAAATTTGGAATAGGAAGTAAAGAGGTGTGAACCGCTTCGACTTGGAGACGTTCAGAAACAATCAACCCGAGTGTGGAGAACATAGCAATTTAATTTCATCTATGTTTTGCTTATAAATACTATGTTAATCACATTCACTATGGTTCACTTCTCTCGCGCTTTTTTGAGCAACTACTTCTGCGTATCAGTCCCGGAAATCGAGGGTCTGCCGTACTAACACGAAAATTTGTGATTCCGTTAGAGCTAAAGCACGTTGGCGAAGTGAGGAATTTTTTTACGAGACAAATGTTTTCCGGTTGATGGATTTTATTTACGAAAATGAGTGGCCGAACGCAAGACATTCCTGCAGAAAACGTCCTGTCTAGAATCGCCTATGCGCAACATGATAAACGAAAACGGAAATTAAAGAAGCGAAGATCAGATGACCTCATCGTCGTTTTTCTCCACGAGGCTGAGATTCGTTATTTCTATTGCATGACCTCTGGCTCGGCAGCAAATCTCTCGATTTAAATAAGAAACACTGAATTTTGGACGCCAATAAAAATGCGAGGGGAATACTGGAAAATGAATGAATTTTAAACTGCGGATCACCACGTCGGTGCAGTGTTAGCCAGGCGACGCATTCGTCTGAAAGATAAAAAACCATTAACGATGCTTTCCAAACGGTAATCCGGTTTTGATGTCGAAAAGTTGCCCCCTAACCTGGTGTTTCTGTCTTGATCCCTAATTTTCTTTTCCATTTCAGCATCGGTAAGCGTCTCCAAAAATGGACACCACTGATCAGCCTCGGCCTGGTTGCGGAATGGGATCTCCACCGTGGGCAACGGTGCTTCACTGCAAAGCGGAACGGGGTTAGTGAGAACTAAAATAGCGTAATGGGAGCTCTTATCGGATGGCGAACAAAAACATCCGGTCTTTTGTTACCTGAAAGCATAAGTACGCTGGTGCCAGCTGAGCTGTCCTCGGATACTGTATGCAATAGCGGTCACGAATTCCCCGCCCAGGCCCAATTCGGAGCACAGTTTAAGCGCGAACTGTTCTGGGCTGTTCTCCTTTTCGGACATGTCCCATTCAAACTGATCGACCAGAGAGATGTTGCCCACGTGGATGTTTAGCTGTATAGGGAAAAAAGTGATAACGTTGGATTGTTACGTCATTAGTTCCGGGACCCTAGAAAAGCTAGATTTGAATCTAGGTTGGCTTAGTGGTTATCCATAGCGCCTTGAACTCAGGAGACCCGAGTTCAAACCTTAGTCGGCTATCCTGGTTGTGGTTTTTCGTGGTTTCCCACAACTTCCCTTAATTGCCCATATAAGCGGATGCCGGAATAATGCCCCAAAAAGCGGCCACGACCGTATATACTCTTCCCCTTAAAAATCTGACACTTTGCCCTCTGCTACATGACATATTACGTGCTGACTGTAGGGTAACAAATTGAATCTTGCCTTGAGGATGACCCTTTGATCGGTTTGTTCGTCCAGAAGATTGTCCGTTGGGAAGGCTTCTATCTGCTGCCTGATCGACTGGGCGATGGCGGGCACAAAAGCCACGGGAGGCAGATCCAAGTCGTCACAAAGGATTTCGGCAAATTGCTCCGGGGTTATGAGGGTTTCTGGAAATGATAGTAGAAATGGCAACTGAGGATATCCTGAGCTATGTTGTTTGTAAGCATTTTGACGAGGCTGATTTCCAGTTACCGTTTTTATTCCAAGTGAAGGTGTCGCGAAGCTTTTGTCCCTCGATTTCCATGTCCAAGCGGACCGGAACGAGAACCTCTTGCTGAGAAGCGTTCTCGTGGATTGATGATGGGTCCGTGTCGTCAAAACTAGAGGCGGAAATTCAAAACGGTTTACTTTGAGCATAAATTTCAGAAATTTGTTTGCAGGCACATGAAAATATTTTTAAACGCCTCACCATAACGGGAATGTCCTGATTTTTTTATTGGTCACCCTGTTCCTGTTGATGGGTGTGGAACATGGTACAGCGTCCAAATGGTGAGAGCTATTGGGAACCGATGGCACCCATGCATTTCCACGTTTTGTCTTTGGTTCTCTACAAGAGAAACTCCGAAATTTAGAGTACGGCGTTACACCGGGGAAACTGTCAGGAATTACTCGGTTGGACTTGGTTTACCTTACGGTGGGTGGTTCGGTGTGTAGCGAAACCGCTTTGAATTTCTCGTCGTGACCTTCTATTATGTCATCAACTTCCGTCGATCGCAAAAGCGTAATGTTAGTGGCTAGCGTGTGAGGACCCAAACCTGAAACGATAGTTAACGTTTGTACTCAGGACCTAGGTATTTCAGAACTGCTAAGGAATTTAATAAGGGAGGGGGGGTCTCCCAAAAAAAAAAAAAGTAAATCCCAAAACTGGCATAACTGATACGTGTTCAAAACACATGCGCAGTAAAGCCTGTGAATAGCGCAACCCATTGGGACCGTACCATAGGGCACGTAGCTCATCCACGTGACCTTTACTACATTGAACATCATCAATTAATCTCAAAATAGTTAATATAAATCCCAATTTCCTAGTTTCTCACCAAGAGCTGCTATTTTCTTCCTTTCGTCTACTGTCACCAGGCGACGCCACAAAGATGGGTATTTCTTGTACAGAGAACCCCTGAACATACGCAAATAATTGCCAACCTAGGTTTTATTTGATAAAAAAAGAATAATGGGAATTACTGAAAATAAGCATTTTTAGTAGTAGTAGTAGTAGTAGGTTGAAGGTAAGCATTTTTAGTCTGGTTGAAAACACGGGACAGCCATGCCCTATTGATGCTAGGGTCCTGGACGTAGCCAAGCTACTATAAAGCTTTCCGCATTCTACAATGCTAATAAAACTTATTTACCTCTGATCCGATATAAAAATAATCCCCTCCATCTTCTAGTTGGAATGATGTTGGTTTTTCTCCGTAAGTACGGCCGTTTGACATCATATTTGCTGTTGTTGTTTGCGATAACCCTAACCGAATTTCCCTTCCTTTATGCCCCTAATTCCCATTTGTCCGATTTGGACTCGTCCAACTTCGACAGGAAGTAAGCCGGCAGCCGACATATACACGGGTGGACAAAAAATGGGTGAACGGAAAATTCCGCACAGTGAAGACTGCGCACAACCAAAACATTTCGCAATATATGCCCAATTTGGGTTAGGTGTGAATTTAATTTTCTCCAAAAAATTCAATTTTATTGAAAGTTTTTCAAAAATCATCTACTATCAAACCAAATTAAGGTAATTTCTATTGGCTATATCATAATTTTTTATCTGGATCATTGCCATGCATTTGGGGGAGGGGAATACCTGGGGCCTGGCCATATGCAGTGATATATTTGAACTAATTTCTCCTAGTTTTTAGTGTTTTTATCATATTTTTCACTATTTTCCCCAGTTTTTACAGATTAGCTCAATTGGGAACGTTGGCCTAAAGGGTCTTTTTGGGGGAATATTTGAAGACACTGACAACCAACATTTTGTATAGGTTTTTTTTTATTTGAAAATTCAGCATGCGTGTCAGTATAGTTTCAAATGCCCAGTCACTTGGTCCAAAAGGTCTTTTGGTCCTGGAAGGAAAACATCAAAACATTTAACGTGGGATTTTCATTGCTTCAACTGCTCAAAACTTCTGATTAATTTATAAGCAGAAGACGGTTAGCCTCTTGCACTCTGTGCCTATCCGACGCATTTATTTGCGCTCACCTGGTCCAACGCCGAGCACCGTTCTCGATCCGCAAGCAATCTGCGTCCTTCCGGCATCACGTATCACACTAGTGGTCAACCCCACACTTTTCGCTTGTTTTTCTATTTCCAACCTGTTTGGGGAAAGAGGCACACTGTCACTGACATTTCACTTTTACGAACCAATACCGCGAATTCGGCTAAACCGGCATACTGAACTCACAACGACTTATCGTCTTCGACTTTAACCACCACTTTTGGCTGTCCGAATCGCTCCCAGTGCTTCAATGCTTCTTTATTGGTTTTGAGCATTTGCTTATATGCTAGCAGAGTGGCGTGAGAACACTACATTTTAAACAAGAGATTAATAGGGGGCCTTTGAAAAAAATGACATTAAGATAATGTCTCAGAGAAAATCTTATTCAAGGGCCAGCTACTGTAGAACTTGTCGAAAAGCATCCTGTGTAAAACAATATCTGCTCTAAAAGCATATAAATGCGCCGGTCTCGACTTGGGACCAATGTAGGGCTATAGAAGAATTAAACTGCGACAAGTGATATTGAATAATTTTTTTGCGCCCATTTGATTTTGTAAGGGAATATCGTGTGCGATGAACCTTTACACTGCATTTTTTTCTGATGTAGGCCAACACAATTACTACCATGATGGTTGGCTGTGGTTATACGCTTTAATTCTTGAATTTGAATTGAATCAACAGGCAGGGGTCGAGCTACTGGATTCAAAACAATTTTACTTTAAGCCTGCTAATAATGTACTTGTAGGGCCTTAAAATGGTGTCCAATAACTAGTTGCTCATCTAGGATTGAAAAAGGGGAGATTCTAGATCCCTATTTTGCAGCTGTATAGCATACATGTATGTCCCAAGAGCATGCTTTTAGCTAGACAAGTTCTTGTTATGAGGTCACCATAGGAGCGTTTTCAAAATACCTGAGCAGCAGCTTTGCCTTTGCCCATTTTAAGGTCGTTTCTGACCACCAAAACCAACTTATATTCACCGCTTTCGGATAAAACATTGTTCTGAAAAGCATAAAATCAGCAATTAAGAGTTGGAATTCAAGCATGTGCTAGCAATATAGCAGACATCAACAAAGGGTATTGGGTTAAAAATTTTGAAATTACCTCCTCGAATCCCTGGTTTCCTCGCAGTAATTTAGGTGGCCTAAAGAATCTACCCCTTATTAACCAGCCTAGACAAATTCCGCATCCTATACTCGTTAATATAGTTATATACATGTTTTTAGAATCTGATTTCCAGAGAGATTGCATCGATGCTTCCACCTTTTAGAGGAAACACAAGATGGAATAGCAGACGATGCTTTCACCAGTTTCCAGAATGTTTAAAATTTTCTTACTTTTAAATTTTCAGTTTTCGGCTTGACATTTTATAGTTCACATCTAGAGTAGTTAATTCTCAAATAAATCAATAAAAAATGGCACTCATCGACCAAGTGAGGCTAATGTTCGATCAAAAGTTATTTTCTAATGTAACCTGCTTGGTGAGTTGTTTTCGTGAAGTGATTCTAGGACTGTTGCCCTAATTTAAACCTAACCTAAATTGGTCATAGGGCCTACATGTGTATTTGGTTGTATGGAGAATAGGCACTGTTCCAGGACAGTTGCTGATATCCCAACCCTGGTATAAATTCCATAGAAAACAATATAAAAATTATATTCTTATATAGGGTTTCTATCATATTCTATTGATTTTGTATTGGCTGAATCATTGGTCTAAGTTTGAATTTTAAGATAATAATGACAATTTTAACAACAAATGAACATTAACATTGAATCATTAAGTAAACAGTTCATCACAAAATTTTTCTATGATAGCCTATATTGTCTACAATAGAAACCAAGGGGCCAAATAACAATACAAGTTTTGACCAGGGAATAACTAACATAACTTTGCCTAATTGTCAAATATAGGACCTTCATAATACACGTAGTGAAGCTACGTGTATTATAAAGGAAATTTAGCGGTTTAGAATTTTTCAAATTTAAATGAAAATTTGTCAAATATATATATCTACAGCATATGTCCTGAATTGGGTTAAAATGGGCTTTATTACTTAATTATGCCGAGTTTTTCTCGTGCTCGGCTCTCCAAGAACTGTAGGCTACAACATAATGGGCTGTTCGGGCTTGTTGCAATCAGGAAGCTTTTAACTTCTCGAAACCCTCTAATATATCTGTTGCTCGTTTGTAGGCTAGCCTGCTGCTATCTATGTCTGACCACAATCCAGAAATTCTTCTACCACCTGCAAAGCTCCAGTTGCTCATCATGCATGCAGATTCGCTTTGCAAACAAAACGAGTGGAGAAAAGCGGAGGTTTGTGAACGTTGTTTTGGCGAGCACCGTTTTTGACCATTAATAATAAAATGCATTATCTATTTAATCTTGCAGAATGTTTATCAAAAGGCTTTGCAGATGAAGAAAGCTCTGTTGAAAAATAAGGGCAAATCACAGGCGTTCCACTCAGTAAGGATGATCAGAAAATTGAAAGAAATTACTCAACCCAAAATCAAGTTTTAACATTTTCGTCTCTCGTTTTCTTCGATTTAGGAACTGTCTTCCGATATTGATATTAAATACAGCATATATCTGTGTCATCTTAATCTCAAGCAATTTCCACAAGCCATTGCTATCGTAAGTGTACAAGTTTTCTCACTTCTCGTAGGAGCCTTACAAACTTTGGAGTTTTATCGATGAAATTAGCCTCTACCTCTTATGTGTTAGCCTCTTGGTATAACAGACGTTGTCTAACAAACGGTTCGGCCGGTATATACCTAAGCCAGATATTTAAGTATAATCTCGTAATGCTTTCTCAGCTCGAAGGTATACCCGGTAAACAAAGGACGCTGAAAATCAACATGGCTCTTGCGAAATTGTATCAGCAAGGAGGCATGGAGCGATCGGCTATTACGGGATACAAGGAAGTTTTAAAGTAAGCGGTTGACTGTTTTGTCCTCTGTTATGTCCGTAAAGTTTACCAGACCCTCTACAATTATAAACTTTACAGACATATTTCCATGAAATGGAATATATATATATATATATATAAATAAACAAATAATAGAATATTTATGCTAAGTCCTCGTACATTCCATTTGTTTCTATCAATTTCCAAAATAAAATTAAAAAATAATTTAGAAAAAAAGGCTTATTCTGGTATGCAACCCTGTTAACCCGATCGCAATGTAATCCTAGTCTGCTCATAGGGAGTGCCCACTGGCCTTGGAAGCTGCCTTGGGCCTGCTGTCATTTGGCGTGAAAGGCAATGAAGTGGCATCATTGGCGTTAAGCGGTCTTAGTGGAATGTCGAACATGGAATGGTATGATTCGATCCGCTTTGACTTGTTTTAATTCACCCGGCCGAAGTTGCTAAATTTCGTTTTTTCACACCGCTTAGGTTGTCTTCTTGGATCAAAGCTCACGCTAGTCTAAATGCTCGCGAATTTCCGCAGGCGGTTTCCCTGTTCGAACAGCTAGAGACGAAGGTGCGGCTGAAGTTTAGTGATGCTCTTTTGCTTGAATTATTACTATTTGACTGTGTGTTAAAAATTTTGTTTTATTCATTCAGTCTTTAGCCCACAGCCCTGATATCTTAGCCGCACTAGGTGAAGCGCATTATCTTGCTGGAGATGCGAAGCGTAGCAAAGCCGTCCTTTGCCGCGTGAGTGTTTATAAGCCACATTTAGGCGCCAGGTTTACTCCCCACTAGAGGACTGTGGGTATTTTTAGAACAGCTTCTAGACTAAGCTCGCCTTTTTGCATTTCAGGCTCATGCTATAGATCCTCTGCTTATCAAAGGGATGGATATTTATGCCGTGCTTTTAGCCCGAGATAAGGAATTCAAGGAGTTAGAAAAGTAAGTCAATTCGGTCTTTCTCCTGCTTGAAAGCGATTATTATCTTACATTTGCATTTACGTTACTCCCAGGTTGGCTTTGCAGCTCATGGCCATAAATGACCAGCATGCCGAGCCATGGATAGCCCTCGGGACGTATATTCATTCGACGAAGACGTATAGCAAAGCGACTAATTACGCGCACAAGGTAGTCATGGCTGGATTGACTATCCAGATTTTGGCTTTCGTAATATTCCTGACAAATTTTTGAAGCGGAATTTCAGTTCTCAAAGTTCTACTTATTTTTGTACTTTACTCAGGCATGTTTGCTCAATCCTAGGAGCGTTGAAGCCTTTCTTCTAAAAGGCCGAGTCCTCTTTGAAGTCAAGAAAATACCCGATGCGGTGACCGCCTTTCGCGAGGCCATGAGGCTATCACCGTATAACTTTGATGCGCATCAAGGTTTGTCTCAATTCAATTCCTTACCCTGCAGTCAGCATGTAGTATGCCATGTGGCAGGGTGCTAAGTGCCAGAATTTTTAATGGGAAGAGTATACGGTCGTGGCCGCTTTTTGGGGCACTATCTCGGCATTCGCCTTTACGTGCTTATATAGGCGATTAAGGGAGGTTGTGGGAAACCACGAAAAACCACAACCAGGATAGCCGACCGGGGTTCGAACCCGGGTCTCCCGAAATCAAGGAGCTAAGCATAACCACTAAGCCAACCTTGTCTCAAGGTGATACCTCCAATGAAATGCACACTTTTTAAATATAACCATTTTGAAAATTGGCGTTTCCAGGTTTGGTAAAATGTTACATAGCTCTGCATCGAACGAGAGAGGGGCTGACTTTGGCAGCCAATGCGTGCAAGCAGTTGGGACAGTCACCTAGGACATTGTCGGTAGGTCCAAAAAAATATTTTTTTGGTTACCATGTCGTCTCGCCGTTTTCATAAGCATTTCATTTATTTTTTGTCCGTAAGCTTTGCGCGTCGGTGTGGTCGGTTGAGCCTGGTTCGGCTGAAAAAGTGAGTCGAAAACTTTGATGAGTTGGCACGCATAGATGCTAACATACCTGATTTTGTTATCCCTTCTTTGCTTTTGTTCGCTGCATTTAGGCGGAAGCATATCTGGAGAAAGCGTTGAAGTTAGACCCACACAACATCGACGTCATTCGACAATTGGGCGATTTGTATATGCAGGAAAGGCGCTACGAAAAAGGAGTCGAACTGTAAGTACAATTTATTGCCTCTGTAGAGGTGCTGTCGTAAAATTTCGATGGAGTAATTCTTTTGTCCGTAGCCTGAAATCACAGCTGGAACTTCTGAGCAACAGCCGATTGCATCACATGCTGGCAGACTTTTACACTCATCTGAACGACAACGAAAAGGCCATGGAGCATTTCTCGGCCGCAATCAAGTAAGGAAGTGTTCTTTTTGAAATGCGAAAAATCCAGTTGGGGTCGCTTGATAGAAGTTCATTCGTTTATTGTTAAAATAGTTTGGATAACCGCAACCGGAAAGCCATCGAGGGATTGCAGAAGATAGAACAGAATTCGGATGCGAGGGGTTCGGCCTGCAATTGGGAAATCGAAATGCCGGATTCGGATAACGAGGTGAGATGCGCAACATTTGCTATTCTGCGAAAGTAGCTTTTATGTGTAGACTCTTTCCATCATTTGGCAAAAATTGTATTTCTGGTGTTTGATAGAATACAGAAGTATGCTTGCGGCAAAAAAAAAATATGGCATTTCAGTTGGTAAGAACTGCTAGGTATCATAAAAAGCAGCCTAGGTGTAAAAACAGACCTCTCGGTATAACGAAGAAATGTCCCATCCCCTTGGCGTTCATTATATCGAGAGCCGAATGTATATCACCATAAATTAAGAATTCTTGACATTAGTTTATATCAACAGCGTTTCTTTTATTTACAGTGCGAGCAAGACGACAGCGAAGTGGATGGCGTCTGGTCGGAAGAGGATTTCGGCATGTGCGGCTGATTGTCGATTTGCCATATTATCAATGCCACCTTTAATTGACATTTGTCTAATGCCGGTATGTTGAAATACATCTAAGGCAAGAGAAATAATATGAACCCTCTTATGTCAAATTTTCATTATTTGTAATTACTTTCATTTTCTCCTAATTTGTATTTGAAATATTCATTGCAACATGTACATATAAATTCATCCATTTATAACGTTTATAAATGTTAAAAATATTAGCTAATGGACATTTGTACCCGATACGAGTTTTGCGTTTTAATGAACAAGTGTTCGAAATGCCGAGGCAACAACAACCAAGTTTTTTAAAAATGGCTGTTTTTGATTATCGTGAAATGGCTATCAAAACTGTTTTTGATTCCACGCAAGAACAATATCCATATTTTAAGGTTCCAAAAACTTAGATTATGGCAAATTACCATGATTTAAACACTGTATTAGGCCGATGAACTCGGGTTTTAAAGAAAAATACTTGAACAGCGTAGGATTTTGGAGTTTTTGGGGATTTTTGCCGTAACGAGTAAGCTCAATAAATTGCTTGCGACAGTAATAATTATTACTGTCGCGAGCAAATTATAAAATCCAGATTTTCAAATTTGTTTTATTTTATCGGTTGTGCGTTAGCGGGTGCAATCCCCGGTAATTGTTGTTGCGGCTAAAATTAGACATTTTAAACTTGCTTAAATTAGCGTAAAGTACGTCATTCGTCGTGTTTGTTTGAATTTGTAGGGCGGGTGTTCTTTTTTTAACTTGTTTTTGTTATATGTAACTTGTTGTTCGCATATAAGTGAAACATTGAACGACACATTCGTTTCTGCTTTAGGAAAAGAGAGAAATCGTTTGGGATAATGTAAATTTAATTAAAACAGCGGGAATTCATTTTAATAAAAAAAAATATGGCGGTGTCTACACCCAGGTGCAAATCGAACTCTGGTACCTGACAGCGGTAATCTGAGTTAAGCCCAGTTCTCACGGAGCCAATAAAGCCACGACTCTCCTGTCATGGCCGTAGTTTCCATCGTGCGAACAGTTTTTCTAGTCACAGTCGCGTTGCCGTGACCGCATTGTCGCATATCAAAAAGTTTTGATATGCGAAAGTAATGTCACACAAAAACAGTGCTGCTTTTGGACTATTTTAGTCAATGAAATTAAATTTTCAAACTTTTAATTAATATTTATTCGGAA
>JAQGCC010002513.1:0-18177 GCA_034698905.1 Xestoiulus laeticollis | reverse complement strand
AGTTTTTAATTTTTTAAAAATTCCCTATAAATGGGAAAATTATGAAATTTTGATCATGCAGTAGCTACAAAAATACTCCATTTTTATCAATTTTTGTTTTTGTATTATAACAAATAGTTTTTTTTAAAAGTAGGTTTTAAAATTTCCCCATAGCAAAACATGCAGTTCAGATCCCACTTAATTACACTGCAAATAAAAACATCTCAAAACTGTCTACGAAATAAGACGTTAAATTATGAAGCATCTTCTGCAATGCTTTTGTTTGCTGTCCGTCTTATTATAAAATTCAACAAATTTAAAGTTTTAAAAAGTGCAAAAATTATGATACATGTACAACTTTGCAACTTATTTTGTGGACACTTAATATAAGATGTTTTGATTTGCATTATAAACAAAATAAATACAATACAGTGTACATACATTTTAAGTTAAATTTGCAAAAATGCATCATTTTGTCTTATCTCGAAAACATGCATGTTTTCATTTGCACATCTGTACATGCATGTAATTTTCAGGAACTCAAATCGCCCAATAATTTATAGTCATTGACTTCAGGAACTAATTTGAGAAATCTAAAAAGTTGAAGCCTATTTTGAATTAACAACAACTCTTAAACTATCAGACAAGTTTTTTTAGAATGTCCCTGTCAATTCAAAATCCTAAAACCTTAATGTTTTTATACTTCAACGCCTTCATTCCCTTAGCCATTGACAAAGAGCACAAAAACTGAAAGTGTCATTTCACCTATTTTAAGCCCAATTACATTTCACTTTCACATTACGCTCTTGTGTAAAACCCACGACAGCGAACTTAAAAATGATTAATTCGCCAGCTGTCTCAAAGACTTCAACTTTTATCAGGAAAATGAAAAAAAAAAATAGTTGATAAAGAAAGCTTTGAAGTCTCAGAAAGGGACATCAAAAATGACCCTCCAGTTCCTACCAAAACCTTACATCCAGAATAGCACACTGTACAGTATTTGCCATCCAGTCTATTTTTTTAACTTATTGATTTCGTCAGTAAACCAAAAGCGGAACAAACGAGGGTCCGGTTGGTCATTACTCACCATTCAAAGTGACCAGTGGAGAAGATCTCGTAGGAATTCCCTTCTCATATGGCTTTCAGATACACAATTCCAGAGTTGCATATACAGGCATTGGGTACAAAAGGAGGACAACAGAAACATATTTCTATACACACACTCGCAAAAAAATATAAAAAAGAGGCTGAAAAGATGGATAAATAAAAAAAAAGATGGAAAATGGAGGTAGTGGAATTAAGGCCACGTTCACAAGCACTCACATCAATTGTTATCTTCCTTCGTTGGAAATTGGGGAGAACTGACCAGTTGACAGATAAATGGGACAGTCATGAAATCGTGGCGTGTTAAATGGTAAATTGATGACGAAAACAAACAAAAGTGGGGTTGCCCTGCCTGAACCAACATTTAATGAGTTGACGAGTTGAAAATTTAACGGCCTCCTAATACACAATAATGGCTCTAATCAGAAATCATTACGATATTAAAAAGAAATAAGGAAGTCAACGAGGATGAGAGGGAAAGTATTTGATATCAAACTGTCACGAAAGAATCCATCGGCTTTAGCGAAAGAAAAAAAAAAAGCTCCTTTTATGGTTACCCCCTTAAATATCTTTCTGGATGAATGCAATTGGGATGGTTATCAAAATGGCCCATTACGTCGTTGGGCTCCGATGGAAATGATGCCATCCCGGGGCCTGTAATAATACCTCTTTAATATAAGAATATGGGAGGCCAGCAGCCAATTCAAGGGCAGGGCATTATAGACCCATCAAGAAGAGTCCGTCCAGCATAATCAACTGATGGATGGGCAATACATCACGTAAAAACTTAGGTACCCTGGATCGGGACTATGGAAATGGCACCAGGAATTTCTGGGATGGATTTCATGCCAGAAATCTCAATTATAGTACAAATAAATCACAACGAAAAACATTAACATCAAAATAAACCCTAATCCAAAAAAAATAGATTAATTTGGTAGCATTATATGATCGTTAATGGATAAATCACTGTAGCATACGGATGACTTTTACTTCAAAGTAATAAATGATCCTAAAAATGAAGTCAATTATCCGACGTAATAAAATCCGGACAATTTCCGGTCAGTTGAAGCATAAAAATATCAAATATTTACCGCAAGTAATCGAATTTGTTGACATGTAATAAAGGGAATATCCATTCATGCCAGACTGGAAAAAGTGTAGATATATAAGCTTAACCAGTTTTACCGGAATTATCTGCTCAGAATTGGGTGTAATAAGTTTAAAAAATGAAATCTATAATATAGGATGCCTTCCATACACTCCATAGACTGGTAATAGACTAAAACAATATGTTTTATAGTGAAACTTCGATTAACCTTTGGGGTCGGGATCGAGACTTATTGCATATATACTTCAATGTGTGCGAATTTTTCTGACTTCACATACATGTATGTCTGGCCCATAAGTCAGACATACATGTATGTCTAGTTACTCTTAATTGCTTATGATTAGGTCTGAAAAAAAAAACTTTCAGATATTTACTTTTCATAATAACAGCATTAGAATGGAATTTTTCTCTTTAAATGAAAAATCTCTGTGGCCCCCAGCTCATCCGGCTGTTTCCGCGCGTTTGGCTAGTCTCAAACAGGGCATCTAATTTAATTTCAATTCTGGAATTCTAAAATTTGCACATTAATATCCCGTGCGAAATTTCTTTTAATTAAAAGCCTTGTTTGAGGCTAGCCAAACGCGCGTTTCCTAGCCTAGTGTGGCCTGGGGCATAATGTGAGGAAAGATCCAAGTTTCAAATCGATGATTGCAATATACTTTGATCATTAGGTTTGATTTTAAGCCTTAATTAAAAGCAATAATAAAGCACCGAATGTTTGGTTAGCAATAGTGATGGTTCCTCCATACCATAGCAACTTCATTAAGTGTTTTATAGGTCGAATTTTGTTCTCAACACGTCAACATGCAAAGTAAAGCCGTTAAAATGCTTTGTAGCATCATTAATGAGAACTTATCACCCATAAGGTCTCTACATTGTCATAAACCAAATTTTCAACAAGATTTGTATTCAAACTTCCAAATTGCATTTCAAAT
The DNA here is from genome assembly GCA_034698905.1 of Xestoiulus laeticollis. NCBI lineage: Eukaryota > Metazoa > Arthropoda > Diplopoda > Julida > Julidae > Xestoiulus > Xestoiulus laeticollis. Next base: position 15,048 of record JAQGCC010002513.1, on the reverse strand, counting down.
TGCATCTCGTTTCTGGTTGAAATTTACAACATATTTTAGGCATTGCCATGGCTCTTCATCCAATCTGGGTATTGGCACCAATTAAGTTTCCTAGCAAACTTCACTTAAGTTAATATCTTTCATTATTCAGATATTTATTTTTGAAGAAAAAGCAAGTTACTTTGAAGCATTAAGCCATGCTTCTTCTCCTATTCAATGCATTTCGAAATTGCTTCACATAGAACGTATAACTTAATTTAAATAATTCCTAGCTCACTCGATGACGTTTTCGCATTACTACCCAACTCGATTTATACATAAGCGATTCTTCAATTCCGCTAACATGAAATTTATGGCGCTCAAAATAGGGGGAAAAAAGTCGTTTGGCCCTCATTGTTTTTCCAACGTCGTTGATCTAACAATTTAGAGGCACAACATTTTTTAAAGTGCTGTAGAAAAAAAACCTGACTCATAAGAAGTCAAGCACCTCGGATTGAGTAGAAGAGAGAATCCAAATATATGGCAGGAAATAAAAAATGCTTAAGTAAATAAACCGACGAAATGTCCAAAAATACTTTTTTCCACAAAAGATAAAAAAATGCATATTAAAAAAAAAGCAGTCGTGTGATCCAGACATTCATTTTTTTTTCCATGAAATTTATTGAAGAAGAGTTAGAAAGTGGGCTAGAAGGTGACTTAGCAGCCTTGCAAACCTTCTAACACAAAGTTTTTGAAACCCTGCCAAAGATTGGATGCAAGAAAGACTTGTCCGGAAACAAGTAGTGACAGAAAGACTCGCCGATGTTCGTATACCTTCCAAACAACTCGAGTGAATTCGGTTGAAATCTTGCTATTTATTTGGATTTTTTTTTATCCTTAGAAAGTCGTGTTTTGGGAACCAAAGAAAAATAACGAGTGAATCAATACATGAAGAAGTGAACCTGCAGGGGCCTAGGAATATATTAGGGAAATGGCAAGAACAGGCGAGAAAATATTGCCTTAGTCTCACGGAAATGAAAAGTGTCGAATGTATGGCAATTCTCGTGACGTAACTAGAGATTCAGCTGCATTTGGAGGCAATCCCATACGGAAATGCATCCCCAAAATTGCCATGTCAATGCACCAGAATTGCAATATTAACTTTAAGAACAGTGCAGCTAGGGATAAACTCGTGTTTTTTTGAACACGTTTTTTATGTAGCTAAAACTCAATCATAATGCTCATTTCAAAGCAATGGTATGAAGAAAAGGAAATAGAAACAATTAGTACAGAAGATAATAAAGAATATGTATGGTGTACGTGGCAATTCGACTATTTGCAATAAGTATTATTCAAATGTTTGAAATAATCTGATATATACGTTGCTATATATAGTTTTTCCAAAAATGACATTTTTAATTTCCTGACTTTTCCGGATTTTAGATAATTTTTCATGACCATCTTGTACTCTGGAAATTTAAAAATGTGACAATATGCTAAACAATAGCTTGTCTCGTTGCTTTGAGAAATTGTTTTAAACAAAATTTACAATGCTCAGCAAATTACCATTTTGCCAATTTAATATGGCAAATAAAATATACAACTTCATGCAGATCACACAAACTACTATCAAAAGGGTCATATCTGGACAAAAATTATTATTAAAAAGAATTACATGTAGTTTTTAAGCGAATATTCCTGCCATTAAATAGTTAAAAGATTATATATACACATATATGCAGGGTGGGCTGAGTGTGCATGACATCAGTTGATGTTATGTGATAAAAGTATACTTAATATCAGCAAGCAAATGTAGCATTTTATACAATTAATTTCACTGACTTTAAAATTCAAAATAAATCCAAAATAAGTCACTTTTTCTAGACTATTTCACGAATTACCCTGCACAATTGAATGATTTTTACATGTTTGTGGGAATCCATATATTAGGAGCCACTAGGAAAATTGCAATATTTAGATAATGATGTTGTTTCTCTGGATTTTTAACTTATTTTGGTTTGTAGAACATCACCCTGTGCATGTTACATTTGAGAATTTACACATACATTACATTTGAAATTGCTCCATAGCCTGGTTTTATGGACTATGCTTCATATTTTTAACATTGTTTCCTTGGGTTTCTAACGTTTTTCTTGAAATTGTGCGTGGTGTTATTGTGAACAATATTTTGAAATTATAGAAGATAAGTCATACTTTTTTGAAAAAGCTTTTAGCAGCATTAGAAATTTCTGCCTTTTTTAAATAAAAATATGGCATTATTTCAATATATTCTGAATACGTTGATAAAAAAGCACCGATCAATTTTTTGATTAAGAACACATGTAAATATTTACTAGTAAAACGATTGATTTTTTAGAGGAAAACCAATAGCAGACTGAAGTAAGAGCACACTAAAAAAAACTCCCACATAACGTCGTTTCAATCAGCTCCTACTAGAAAATGAAATTTGAATAGTAAATGCTCATTTCTATATCTAGGCATGTATCAGCATCTGGCTTCAACGATGTCATTGCAACGCCTTTCCATTTCTAAGGCATCATCCCATTTATTTCTTCTATCCTAATGGTTTATAATAATGCTCCATTAAGTTAAGTGGGTATCATAAGAAACACATCTTTTGCGAAGGCATCAAGCTTGCACATTCCGCGGAAATGTTCATGAGCAGTCCTTTAATAATAAATGATATCACTGATTGATGCATCAATTAGTGCTTTAGCAATACTGCATTTTTCTTTCCCTATATCAGATTGTTTCTGTTACATTTCTAAGTAAACCCATTAAAGCTATCTAACATAATAGGGCAACCTGCCCTCCCATCCCCGGTTTTTCTTTTAGCATAATGGTTTCCTTTTTGCATATCCATCATGAAAGAAATTCAAAGAATTATAAGGTTGGGCCGATCGCTTCTGCAACTTACGATAATAAAGAAGAAAAAAAAAAGTTAAAACACTCTGCAATATTTCCATAATAGATGGCATCATTCTTTTGACATATACCTTTCAAACAACATTTTTTTTTATATTAAACTCATTAAGTTTCCACTTTAGCAGATGTAATAATAACTTTACATGTTTGGAGAAGGGGAAACAGAAAAGTTGCATTATTTCATATACAAAAACAGTGTTGTGAATAAAACGAGGATCGATTTGCTAGATTGCAAGTTTACATTCTCAAGCATTTTCTAAAGATATTGATAGAAATTTAATGTCCCAACGGATTTCAGTCAATTATAGTTCAAAACTAATGAGAAATCAGAACCGTCCATTTTCTGTATCATTACAAGCCTTGGTGATTAAAGTTGAAACAGAAAAATATTGCTTTGGCATTATTATTTTTGTAATACAATTACCCAACTCTAGTTTCAACAAAACATGCAATTAGTTACATCTATTATAGTTGTGCTTTTCTACCTTTTACAACTCCAGGCATACTTGGTTTGAATAGACGAAACCAATGCATTTTTAGAAAGGGGATTCAACAGCAATTCGCGAGTCCATTTTTATATTTTGAAAAATGACCAACCTGATAAATTCAAATGTCTTCATCTTGTATCACACAAAATATAAGTTTTTTTTCATTGTCTGATTTTTACAAAATATTAATAGATTAGCGAACATTCATCATCATGATATTAAACGAGTAGACAAAAACATTTTTTTATTTAAATTCAGATTTCTTTTCACGTAAAATGAGGTTAAAATGTCATAAAATGGGAATTTCCCATTTCTACAGATAGTAGTAATGAACCCCCAGACAGGGACATGGCTATACTTTATTGTTCCATCTATTCAGTTTTGTGGAAACTAATAATAAATAGGCTATGTGAAATCAAACGTTAAATTTCTTTGACTTAATTTGCAAAATAAAACATTTTGCCCTGATTATTTCAGGTCTAATCAATTTCCCAGGTAATTGTAGGTGTTCCAGGTTTGTAGGAACATTGTTAACATTTGGACTTATTGTATATTTTTTAAATACTCAGAAAAAAATTATTGACAAATATTAGTCATGAATGGTACGTACGCTAAATAGACTATTTTAACAACCTCAGCTACCATGTCATTATGTCCAAAGCCACTTGTTTTTCAAACTTCTCCCATTATTCTGTTGCATAATAATTGAAAACATCGTATGAGATTAATGAAAGACAGGTTTAGCTAAAACGTTATTTAATCTTTAAATACAGAAAATTTTATAAATTAAACCTCGCGGGTTCATTTAAACAAGTACATGTACGTTAAAGCACTTTTATACTATCTTGATTTTAACCATTGCACCAATTTATGGGAATTCAAAACCCAGACATTTGTAAGTCAAATTGAGTTCAGAAGGTGAATGCTCACTTATTTAAAATGCATCAGGGTACCCTGAAGATTCTGCGAAAATGTCACAATCGATCAAATAGGTATAAGGCATCCCTTTGGACTAAGTCATGAGGATCGACAGTTACCGCTATCCATTTCAAATCTCAAGAGGAAATCCTTGGACTCAAGGCACCAATCTCTTCAGAATACGTCAACTGACCGTTAGTCTTTTTTTTTTCTTCAAATATTCAGCGATGAACCAACGTTTTCAGTTCGAAAAAACACGGTTTTGATAGGAAGACGCTCGCCACATCTACTGGTCAGATATCCGGCAATCTGTCACTCTTCCATCACAGTTTTTGCAGCTTTATCAGTTTTTTTTTTAAAAATGAGTATCAGATTCCAAGAGCATAAGGAAGAAAAGTTGACAATTTTGAAAAGGCTGAAACCTTGGCCTTTATTTTGCAGTTTGCATTGATAATGGCTTCAGCATTGTTGAAATTTGATGACAAAATTAAGAACCAGTCAGTGCTTTGTCCACACAAGTCAGACAATAGGTTCCTTCACGCGAGCGCTGTTAAGCACAAGCCGGCAACGTTTTTTCCGCGTAATTAGATGTGCGCATGCGCTGTTCATGCGCGCAACTAAGTACGCGGGAAAAGCGTTGACGGCTTATGCTTAACAGCGAACCTAAGATTGTAAGTCACATGGCTAATTTAAGGGATAAATAGGACACATTTTTAGTCACTGAAGGGTGAATTTTCATCAAAGAAGTTTTTTTAGTACATGTATATCAAAACCTATAGTATGTCTTCATTTTTCCTAAAAAAAAATGAAATATGGAAATTCGTGTTGCACAGACCCACTTTCTTAACGGTTAATTACGTGGGTACAAGGGCATTACATATGGCCTTTTTATGCATTTACGTAGTGAGATAAAACTTCCGAACAAATATTTTGAGAATGCACTTTCTCTTTTTTATTGGCTACGAGATTTAAGTGCTTATGGCATAATCATACCCCGATAAGCCTCTGAGAGGCCTATAAAAACACTGCTTATAAGCGAAATGTCATGGGAGCATCATAAAACGGGATTTAAAAAATAACTACACCAACGAATTTTAAATACGCTTTCCAATTGTCTAAACGCAATTGTTTTATGTATATATGGTCGATATGTTTGTTTTATCCACCGCTCTATATGTGATCGTAAACTGAAAACATTGTGAAAGCTATGAGGATTAGAAACACATTGTTTATGAGAGAAAACTATATTCTCATTATGAGAGTGCATATGACAAATATTGTCTGACTTTAGTTACACGATTCCCGTCTGTGTATGTTAACTATATAGCTAAAGAAATGTATAAAAGCCTATATGGGCCTGAATCGTAAACTGAAAACATTGTGAAAGCTATGAGGATTAGAAACACATTGTTTATGAGAGAAAACTATATTCTCATTATGAGAGTGCATATGACAAATATTGTCTGACTTTAGTTACACGATTCCCGTCTGTGTATGTTAACTAGAAGGTAAAGATATGTATAAAAGCCTATATGGGCCAATATATTGCAGTCAGTTTGATTTCGATTAGGATGGAACTTTCTATAGTCAACTATATTTGGCAGTTTCCAATCTAGTTTGCTGGACAAAATTCAAGAATATTTCCAGGATTACATTGGTTATGTTCCATGCATGAAATTATGGTAGCATCTCAGGTGCATGGCCACAACATTTTAGTTTTCAATTTCCCTGACTTTTCCTAACTAAAATCCGAAATTCCCTGACCAAAACTTACTCGTTAATGCATGTAATTTTTTTTGATAATGAAAAATAAAATAGCAATTGCAATTAGAAGCTTTGCAAAACACTACATTTTGTTACAAGCCGAGCTGGATTATAAGCGCTTAAAAAATTTTCCCAGGGAAGGAAAGTAAAATTGAATATGGCAAGCACACTATTTGGTGTTGTTGAATTTAATCAAACAAATTTTAAAGAATAAAAAGCATTATTACCAACTTCAACATACTGCTTAGTTTGTATAGTTTGCATACTGCTTAGTACTGCTTAGCAACATGATACTTAGTTTTCTATGTTGAACAAACGTTCAATAATGCATCTTGTATACTCAGTTATAGAGAAAAACAATTTAACAAATCTTATTTTGAGAATATTCGGTTACATAAAAGAACAAAAAACGATCATCTGATATTTCATAAGAAAACATAAGAAACGAGATAAGTTCAAATGCCCTGACCACTCACAAATTTCCCTGACATTTCCCCGACTTCCATGACCACTTATTTTTTCCCTGACTTTCCTGATCTATATTGGGTCCCCTGCATCTGTTTGAAAATAAGGTACCAAAACAGATAACACAACCAAACTTCTTCCTGGTTGTACATCCAAACCTTTTCATGGTGTTTAATTGGAATTTCAAGTACATTTCCTGATTATGCAGACTACTGGATCACAAAGACTTCTACTGAAAAGCTAAGAAAGAACAAAAGAATAATCATCAGGAAGTGATCTTGAGTTTTAAGTACCCCAGCTGTTGTTAATGTCTTTTATCAATAGATTTCAAGTTCAGATATTTTAAACTAAGTCGAATTTGAATTTCTGATTCCAAGATGATCTTCACAAGTCTTTGAAACGCTTCTTACAGAGACCCATTTTGAAGTGGGGTTCAGCATCTTCAGCATACTTATCTCGGGCTCTTCGTCCTCAAAAAGGATTGAATTTCTTGGAGCGAGAACCGAACAATCGTGACAAGAAAAGGGATTAACTGGTGCTTTTATCAAGGGAAGATTAAAACAATAAGCGCGAAAGGGATTAGGAATTTTTGAAGAGAGCGACGACGTTTTCCAGGCGCATTATGGACAGCAAAGGGTGACAGGTCCTCACACACGATGGCAAAGATTAAAACTAATCTTAGAAGAAAAATCTCGTCAGCCGCAGTTGTCTGTGATGAGCAAACTTGGGTAAAAAGTGGTGCCATTTACTCAGTGATGCGCATCTGCATTGTATAGCACATGCAGGGGCTTATTCAAACTTGCCCAAACTAAAGGTGCATCATACTGCTAGTACTGATCCAATTCACGCTAACTGCCCAGTTAGAAACTAACGCTTATGTCGGTGGGAGCTTAACTAATTCGCTATTAAACTATCGTGCAAGCTTCATTTATTCACAGTTACGTTCATTTAAAAGTCCCTGAGTGACGTTATTAAGCCCTTTGTACGCTAAACTGAATCGCAGTTAAAATCATTAGCAAACTTCAATATTATGGTGGTCTAACGTTAACAGAAGTCGTTCCAGCACGCAATTATACAGAACTTTTAAATATACCCTGATGGGGAAGATGGATTCGAATTTGTAGTAATTATAGTCTTTATTTGAAAGGACATGCAGTATGCCTAGGGCAATGTTTATCCTTTGTATGGCAATACCATATTAACCCAGATATGCCTACTGACAACTTTATATTGAATTTTAACTGTTTTAAATAACTTTCCAGGTATATCTGGGTTAAAGTATATAATTGCCATTAAATATCTATATTCATCCTTTTATTGGACATATATATATATACTATAGCCAGGTATGGGCAATGGGTATCCTTTGAATTGCCGAAAAATGCATGCCCGGGTGGAAGAAATTATACATGTGTATGGCATGTCTTATATATGGCATATATGGATCCATGTATGGCTATATCTGAGAAAAACTCATTTATAAATTAATTGGATATGGTCATATTTGTTTCAATATATAGCCAAATCTGGCATGATAGTCGACTAAATTTTGTCAAATATTTGAAATTGTCGAGTGTCTTAATTCTTCCAAGAGTAAGACTGTTCTGTTTGTCTGAAAAGGTCTATAAGACTAAATGAATAAATTTTAAATATATACATGTTGGAAAATTGTATAGTCATTCATGTGCTTTTATAGCCATAGACCTGATATTCCAAACCTATGGTATACAAGGTGGAACAGAAAAGATGGACCAGTGCCCATTGCCTCTCCCATTTGTGGACAATCCAAATGGTATAGAATGGGTAGGGTGTCATCTGTACATGTGATCGAGGCTGCTCTTGGGCCAACTATTCAAGATCACAGCAGCAGCTATAACTTCATACACCCTGTTTTCTGCACTACCAGTGTAAATAGGAATGTTGTACATGACACTAATTACGAAAGCAGAATGCAATTCACAGCACAATTACAGAGAATGCAGGGGACAAAAACAGCAAATTTCACATTAAAAAATCCTTAAGTAAAAAGAATTAACATTAGTTGTTATATGTCTATGACCTTTTTTACAAATACAAGTGTGTGCCTCGATAAAAACCTAAATTTGCTGAATGTGACCCCTTAATGGTGGCAAACACTGCAGTCAAGTATGCTATACAAGAAAGGCTGAAATAGTTAACCCATCTGATGCTTAATTCTTTACTTTTACTTGTATTATTTGTATTTATTACATTCTGCTTTCGTGATTAGTGACGTCACACAGCAATGTAATATTTCCATGAAACTTATAATAATTTAATGAAATGTTTTAATGGTGTTGCATTGGTTTGGACATATTGTTTCACATCTTGTTTCATGTTTCATTAAACTGTTACCTTAATGTGGACTAGGCATTATGATCCTCTACAACATTCCAAGTTTACCTTATAGTGCAGGAAGCACAGTGTATAAACTAGTACCGTGGTGGGCTTGAATGGTTGATCCAAGGGCAGCCACGATCACATGACCCAAATTATACAGATAATCTAGGAATGGTGTGCATGTAGTTAATCGTAATTTAAACATAGATATACATTGTGTATATATACGTATAACCACATACAGACGAAGTCGTGTTTTTTCCATAAATGACCCAAATGATACATACATATACATGTACATTGTATACGTCTATACAAAGGCAGACGTGAATATAGAGCTATGGCCATATAAATGCATATAATTTAGGCACTATAATTGAATATGGGAAAAAAATCTTGGCATTTATAGCCATATATATGCGATTTTACATGTATATTATCACATGCATACATATGATCAGATGTGTCCAATTTCTGGTCCTCTAATTTGTTGAGAAAGTCATTTAGGAATTACCATTAGGCAATAATTACACTTTAAGTTTGGAATGTGGTTTAAACGAATATACATGTACAGAATTGCTGACACACTGTTATATATAATGCACGATTTCGCTTAACTTGCTCGCTTTACAGAAAAACCTTCAGTGTCACAAAAGGTTATGACCTAAAATTTCTCCAACCGAACTTTCATAATTATTTTTCTCATACATTCTCTAACATGCCATGACGCAATGACCTATACTTTAGGGAAAAGCTATTTACAGAGTTGTGTCACAACAACTGCGTCATGTAGCGCGAAATGACCTATCGTGAATGACCTCCCCTGTAGAGTACGCTCAATTAAAAGTTGGGTCCCGGCTGTATCTCAACATAAAATGTGTTATCTCCGAGGAATAAAAGGTCTCCGTAATGGATGCGTTGGCTACATATTTATTTATAACGCCGTTGGTGGCCCATGCAGCGTATGATAAACAAGGCAACATTTGGATAATATGGATTCATCTCTGTAATGGAGTGTGCACTGAAGGTGAGAGATATGGTGCTGTCATGATATGGCGTATTGCCATTACCATATTCCGCATTCGTCCTTGTTTCCAGACATCTACGATAATGCCATCGTCCAATCGATTTCCCTAATCGTCACCAAAGGATGCTCTCCCATCTCCATTCTCCAATGAAATGACTTGCATTGATCCTTTTGAAACAATGAGATTTTGGGAATCATATCTAACGCCTGTTAGAAACTACATTATGAAGTTCTACAAAGAATGCTAAAATATGTAGCATGTACTCTTGCAACTTCTTACTCTACCAAAAAGATCGCTTGAGACAATGGGATTTTAGGTAACAACTAACTCCTGTTAGATATAATCTACAGTCCTATAGTTTTAAAAAGAATGCTAAACTATTACGTACTCCCAAAATCCAAAAATATGATAACCTATATACTTGTGTTTTCATTCACTATAGTCATCCCAAACATTTTGTTTGAATCACTTTTACAACAATTGCTTTCTTTTATGTTATATTGCCAAAAGGGGCATTTTTTGCGTCACAAAGTTCAATGTATAACTAATGTTTAATATTGCTCCTTGATGTTCTTTAAAGTAGGGCCTATGCTTTACTTGATGTATTATATGCATGCTCTTCCAACTCAAATTAATACTCTGTTAAGATAATGTTATTTCAATCGTATATACTTGAAGTTATAAAAAATATTAAACAATGCCCGTTCTCTGACATTTTTTCACTATCAAGAAAACCCACATTGGTCTTTTTTAAAAATAACATTTTAGATATTATATAGATGTATATGCATGTATAGCTAACTTCTGTTAGACAAAAAAGTTCTACAAAAAATGCTACACTACATGTGCACATTTTTATTTCAAACTTATTTAGTGTTTAGAATTTTGTCAAAACCATAGGTAAAATTATCCATAATTGTAGTCCATGAGGCCTTAATTATCATTTCTAACGAACAGCAATGCTACACGTGAAGACTGCACACTAAAAAGGTCAATATTGAGTACTATATATGGACATACCAATATTGGGTTGAATTTAAGTGTAACAACCAAATGCTGGGTTAAATCTACCCAACTTTGGGTCACAAATTCTAACACAGGTTTTGGTTAAAATATACCCAGAATTGGGTAAATGTGAGTTTTGTGTTATTTATAATCAATTCCTAATTGAGTAATTTTATTATAAATAACACAAACCTCTCATATACCCAATTCTGGGCATATTTTAACCAAAACCTGTGCTAATAATTGTGACCCAACGTTGGGTAACATTTGGTTGTTACACTTAAATTCAACCCAATGTTAGTATGTCCGTATAGCACTCAATATTGGGTTGAATTTTAACAAAACGTTTTAAGTGTGGATCAAATGAAATGATTAGCACAACCAGTTTTGCATAAAACAAGCAAGATTTAGGAATTTTTAGATATTTGGTATGTTGATCAATCTATCTGTATTATAACTTAAAATGTTTAAACGATGATGTGATAGTTTGGATGATAATATCAGTTTAACTACGAGCTTTCAGAACAGCGAAAGACAGGATTACTTTAGTATTCCACAGGGGTATTAAACTAAAATGCCACGTATGCATAATTTCGCTTTATTCAAGTGGCTGGCTTTCCAATGTGAATTAAAACCTTTTTGAAACAAATCCCCTGCGTGGCAGCGAGGGATTGCGATCATACCAAGTTAATATCTTAATATCAGGCTTGCGTCAAATGAAGATTTTGTCGAACAAACCAAAAATGCATTAAAAGCCCCGTATTGATTTTATGTCAGCGTATTATTTGCGGTGGGGGAATAATGTCAAAACAGATGCATTGATAAGGCTGCAATATTTCCACCAAATCCAATGAACGGGAGAAAATCGTGTCGACGTACGTTTGAATTTACTAGACCAATATACATGTGTATATATATATATATATATTTTTTCTTACAAATATGAAAAAAGATACGCCGGGATCCATATCTGTATTTACGCAGACTGGGAACGTCAAGCTTTTTTATTGTGTGCCTGACAATAGGTATACATATTCTTTTGATGACAAAATGTCACTCTATGGCTATCAATGAAATAAGTCTGGGAATTGCTAATAGAGTGCTGCTGTTACTAACCATATGCATGCATGGAGATAGAAAAGCAGACGGGACCTTTCAAAAAATGAGACCAACGTTGGGGAAAAAAATGTTTTTTGAAATCAAAGCTTGACTTTTGACATGCATTCCTGAAGATGTATATGGAAATTGTGTAAATTTTCGACATCTATACATGGAGTATAGAATTAAAGGTCACGTCCACGTTACGTGCAGCACAGAACCACGTTAGAAATAAACCTTTTAATAATAATATCTAGCAATCTAATCATGATACCAAAATGAAACTTTAAGAGATTTAAGATAATCGTAAGACATAATTTTGTGAATTTTTTTAAAATTTTAAAATAGTAACGTTTTGAAACATTAATGAAGAAACCATCTTCATTGCTTAATACTGCAACCTCCTCTCCCCTACAAGTTTTCAATTTTTATTTGCCACTACGTGGCGCTACCTACTCGCGCATGCGCTATTTTGTAATGCGGACCTTGTCCATTGTGAAATTGTTACTCAAAATACAACACGAAAATCACTTATCATTCTACCAAAACGGATCTTGATTCTAGCAGAAATTAAATGTTCCCACTTTTGTAACTGTTTTCCCTGACCATCAAAGAATGGAAATTCAAGTAATTCCAAAATATCTAACACTTTTTTTGTCATGTTGCGCAAAGATATTGTGCTAGAACACAATATGCAGGTGATCACGTTACTAATCTTATCCACAATAAGATAAGTTTTCGATTAGTTGACTGAGGCTTGAGTGGGCTGGCTGAGCATGTGATATCTTATAGTGTGATGCTAATGATTATGTTGTAATGGCGCTTCATCTATTACCTTTAATTTAACATGTAATGATGGGTTGGCAGACATGTGTCAAACAAAAAAATTGCTCCACTCAGCCTCTATATCTACCAACTGTATGGGTGCACTCCCTATTTTGAAATTTTCTGAAAATGATTTTTAGGGCCTATTTGCATTGAATTTCCCTGACTTTACACAATAATATCCCCATCCGAATCACTTTTCTCTGACTATTCCAGGTCTATCGCATTTCAATAGCAGTTCGATGTTTATATAACACCTGTATTATATGCTTAACAATGCCAAAACAATATGTATATTCGAATATATATTACACTTTGCACCACCATTCACTTGATGCTTATCCATTTGAAAACAGGGATTCCACTTCCGATGCACCCTGTATACGCGCATTTAAATAACACGGTGTTGCAATCGCAGCCTATTTTTTAATTTGCGCGTCTAATGGGCAATTAATAACAATGGAAAGCTTTGAAATTACGTGTAAATACCCACTTGCATGGATGGCGCGCTCCCAGCCCAGCCATTATTTTTAGTTTCCTGCAAATATTTATATTTCCCCCCATTTAAATGCCAGTAAAATATTCAAATGCATTTCCTTTTGCATTTCACGGCCCTGCAAACTCGCTATGGTGAAGCAGTAGCTTTTGCAAAGGAATTAAGTCAATATTTGAAATGTTCCCAGAGGTGCAACGCGGCAGGCCTTATGCAATGTTTGCATTACTCTGAATTTCTGGGCAAATAGAAGCAGATTTTTCGCTTAGAAAACAAGAACCGAGTTTCACACGCGTTTATCCCACCACCCACCGATTAAATATTCACGAACCCAAAACCCCCCGCCCCCCTACATCACACGCAAGTGCAAAATCTAATTGGCATGGCTAATTAGCAGCTGAAACGCGTGCATCGACAAACGTTTTAATTTGCTTAACTTCGACATTTTCTCCAGATAATTCTTCATTTTCCATGCATTTCCATTATTTAAGGTAAATACACCGGTGTGTCACTTTGTAGTGCATCGATCAAGAGGCAATGTCTACTTTGTAGCATATATTGCTTTTAAAAACGTCAAAGATCACTATACAGTTGGTTATCCTGTTAAAATAAAGCTATATGCCAATTCATTTTTCATTAAAATGGAATAATAACGCATAATAACGCTCCTAAATGGCACCTAAAACTAGGTATCTTTTGTTCCTGAAATTTATAATTTTTAGTTCAAATGCTGTGGTCTTGTGTTACAAAGCATGATTCCCCAAATTATGAAATTCTCAACTTGCTTGACTTCTCCAGTATTTATTTAAAATTTCAATGACCGTTCAGGCAAATCCTTAAAAATATGACAATATTCCTAAAACTTGGTCTTCTTATACACAAAAGCATCAATACTCATTCAATGGTCCCTCAACTTGGCTAATTCAGCATGTTTTATTCAACTTGGGATATTTATAGCACTGTAATCTAATAATTAGAGCAAATTATATAGGCTACTTAATTATCATTGTCATATCTGAATTCAAAATCACAAATACTGTAACTATAAACATGTTTAGTCGGATAATAGTGTCATTATATACATTCTATAAATGTACAAAGTTATTTTTTTAAAAAACATGGCAGATGCCAATGTTTATTTGTTATAAAATGATGTTAAAATGAGTTAAAAAGATAATTTATACAGATGCACGACTGGCCGAGAGGGTAATTTCTAAATTTTTGTTATAACTACATGTAATAGCAATCATTAAAAAGTTTCAAATAAATTGGATCATATCACCATCTACACATTTTTTGATAAACCGAATCAAAAGTTGTGGCTAATTAGTCCTCATGTTTTGTGCATGGATTACGTTGAATTTCCCATGTCTTAATTACCAATTTCAGTTCTATCTAATTTCCTGACAAATTGTGGTTTTTCACGTCTGGGGAGAACCCTATACATAGGCCTACTCAATTTCATAATCAAATCTCAGTATATGTTCTATTTGGAATGGGATGTTTGGGAAGTAGGCAATACTCCGTGACGTCACATAACCAAGTAAGAATTGTATTGGACTACACGATAGTGTCATTTATGGACAGTCCATCGATCCACTACCAGCATAAACCGATTTGATTGTCACACTGCAAATCAAAACATCTTAAATTAAGTGTCCACGAAATAAGATGCAAAGATGCACCTTAATTTCACCACTTT
>JAQGCC010002512.1:0-18189 GCA_034698905.1 Xestoiulus laeticollis | reverse complement strand
TTATGGGACATATTATTAGAATATTTTGTCAAATATATTTTTGTTATATTTTGAAATATATCCCCACATCATGTGGGTTTTTACGCGTCATCTAATTAGCTTTAATTTCTAATGTAATGATGGGCAGGCAAACATGTTGTGTCGGTCAACAAGGAGATTGGCTCCTCTCAGTCTCCGTCACTACGAATTTAGCCGAATTTGGCTAAAATGGGGCGAGTTTCGTATCGTGAGCACAATTAATATCTTCAATAAATGACCATCTAAATTTGATTATTCGATCATCATGAAAAATTCTACATGGATCACATAAGCTACTGTTAAGTTTATTTCCCTTCAAATTAAAATTTAATATGAGGTTAGCGAATATTCGGGTATTTAAATAGTTCCATGGACAAGTAGGCAATACAATGTAATAAATTCGTTTTATGTTTAAAATGAGTTTATTATGTTAAAATGAGATCAGATGAGAATTTCCTATTTTTATAGATGTAGAACCTTAAAAAATCACTCTCCTCTGACTATATATATCGGTTTTCCTAGCAGTTTGAGGTTTTCTTGATGTAGGGAAACCTTGTAATGATTTTCAATGCAAAAATTCAGTATATGTTAATTTCGACTAGGACTCAAATTCAGCCAGATGTTCCACATTTTTGTATTCTCTTATCTACAAAAGAAGCAAAAGTTCCATTACACATCTCAGTGGATACAAATACAGAAACCTGTAGACAGAGAAATTTTACCATTGAAAATACGATAACATTCGATTTCGTTGGAATTAATCAGGAAAAGGCTTTGTACATTTAAATCCGTTTGTTTAATATGAAACATTCTACCATGCCTTCAGGAAAAAACACATTTAGTTCATTTTCGTCTGGCACGAAATAGCTGCTTTAGTTAATACTATAAACCCCATTCCTTGTAAAATAGCTCCAGGCCCCAACCTTTTTTTTTTTTTGTTATGGGAGTAATTCGCATTAAACATACAACTATAAGCTTCTTTCATAACCAGAGGAAAATAAATAATTGATTTCTCTGACTTGGAGTTGTTTCTCACGCGCTATTGTATTTACTCCTCTTCGAATATTGTTAAAGTGCTCGAACTCAATTAAGCAAATGTAACCATAAGATTAAACCCACGTATCTCAAAGGGAATGGAAAAGATTTTCCTGAATGCCCAGAATGCAGGTCATCGAGCAGAGAGCCACGAGATAAGAAAGGTGCTTTTATCTTGCACAGACGTTTCGAGTCCAGGGTCTTATCTCACATTTTTCACGTCGTTTATTTGAAATCTTAAACGCTGCTAAATCCAAGTCATGAAGGATTACATTTAATGAGGCGGCTATAAAGATGGTCGCTTTTACGCTTTGATCAATGCTTATAGTCTCCCTGAGCACTATAGGAAGAATGTTGGGTTTACTACAATTTGTAGTGCAGATATGACAATCAGAGCAACTTGTTGAATACAGATCATAGAAGTGTAGGGTCTGAAAAAATAATCTTTGCGTATCGACAGTACAGCCAAAATAAAATGCAGGGTACCGGTACTTAATATTATGCTTAATTGATAAAGTTACTTATATGGTTTAAAAGGTCATAGTGCTACTCGAGGTTTATGCAAGTTATTAACCAAACTTAATTTCAACTAAAATAACCAAGATAATTGTAATCGAAATATAACTGTAGACCTCCACCTAAATTATATTGCCTGTATTAAATTGAGATGTTCACGAAAAAAGATGAAAATATATATCTAATGTATTTCTTTTTAATTTCAAAATAAATAGCATTTCTTTTATTTAATATTTATTAAACAAAACAAATTAAAGTTAAATTTGGGAAGATGCATCATTTCATCAACAATTTTTATAACCTTATCTTTACTAGATAAGGTGATGTCAATTCCATTTTGAGAATGACCATTTTCACTTATGCAAAAATGCAATTATAAAAAACATTGTGTGCTAATAGAATGAAATATAGAATTGTATATAGTGGCGCTGTGGGTTTATCCAGGAGATGTACATGTATATGTATGTAGGCCTACTACACTACTATAGTATAACGTGCATCATCATTTAAAAATACCGAACAGTGTATCATTACAGTTTTTCATAATGCTCAGTTTTCAAAATGTTGGAGCTATGATTTCTGACATACAACATCGATCTACATTCTTACATAAGCCGATTAAAAATGATCACCATGCATTTGGACACAATGTATTTAAATATCACGATTACTTTTTTTTAAATATTATTACTAAGATAAAAGATCCTATAATCCAGACAAAAAAATTGCTAAATATTATTAGTTTGAAAAAGCAATGATCAGTTTTAGATGCATCAGTACTTCACAAAGGGTTTAGTCTCACAAATAACGAAATTTCTCAGCACATGTTCAATGTATTTCGATCCATATTTCAATCCATTGCCTAGAACTAAAGCGTCCTTCGCAGCTGTTGTCAGATCGTCATGACAGATTAATGCGCTGAAAACAGTCCATCCCAACAGCTCTACCTTCCTCATGTTCCCCACAGGGTCTTCAGATGCATTTTCTAAATGCATGCGGTGAAATTATATTTTCCTACTTCGTGGTTTTTGGGATCTTGCCATCTTAGTTTACGATTTCTTGGCACGTCGCTTCATTTTCAAGCTCGAAAATATGGGAAAAAAATGTCGTTCATAAACAAACCGAATGAGAAATACTCCTTAAAATACGAGGCGTAATTGGATAATAAAACTGGATGTAACCCAATTATATATGGCTATCGCTAATAATCGTCTATAAACTCCATTCCAGCATGCACTTCACAGAAGTGCAAATCTATATTAGAAGCCATCCAAAAAAAAAAACATTAATTAAAAATGCATTTTTTTTTACACTATATCAATAAAACGAATGCTGCAATAATGCAAGATCTATCAAAGAAATGTTTACGATTCAGAAGAATTTTGATGCTTCTCCCTTCAGAAATTGATGATCTGAAAACCATATTTCAGATAGATATGATCGAAAACTCAAAGTCATGACACGTTATTCAAAAGCAAAACCGATAGGAGTGGATTTAAAACTTGAAAAATGTAATAGGGGTGCTGATGCAGAACCTGAGAAATGTCTAGGAAAAAATAGCGCTCATAGTCATATGGGTGAATTTGGAGTGCAAATGGAAATTATAAAGGAAAAAATGTGTATAGGGTTTTGGATTGAAAATGAGTTATGACGTACTGGCGTTTGGAAACACGGGGAAAGTGAATAAAAAGGGCTAATGCTGCAGTAATGACTAAAATTGGGAAAAGAAAGTGCTTTTTTATTTTCCTCACCATATTACCTTCCTTCCGAGATCTTAACCTATGCCACCAATATCTTAAGTTCTGCTTTAACAAAACAATCAATCGCAGCTTTATCTTTACATCAGCAATTTATTTATTTTTTATCCTATTCTGCCTATAGCAAGCTCAATAATTACCTAGTCTGACAGTGCAGTTTTTTTGTTTTAAAAGGTTTCGGTGACGAAAACACACAGGGGGAAATAAAAATAAATGTTGACAGCGCAGTCCTGTTTGTTTCTACCAAAAGGAATCCACAAACCGAAATTAAAAGCTCTCAGATATGTAAATGTGAAACCTAACTAAATGTGTATGTGCATTGGTGAAACGATAATTGACAAATCAAATATTAAAAAAAATTATTCTTCATCTTAATTCGAAATGAAACATGGAGGAACAGAAAAAAAAGTCGTCGAACATTTTGTTTACGTTTCTCGGAAAACGACACTGTGGTTAAAATAGCGGCTAATAAATTGCACTTTTAATTACGATGAACATTAATGGCAGACCCCATAAAATTGCGTGTACGCCGTATAATCCTAGCTGATGTAACGTAAGCATATGCACTATGCACTAATTGCAAATTTAACAAATACATGTACTGTGAAGGATGAGTCTTTTGGTCTGAGCATTACTATACTATTCGTTAATCGCCTCATGCTGATACTTTGTGGTGAATTTAGAGCGACTGAGTCCATGTTAGGCCCATGTAATCTGAAAGCTTCAGAATGCAGAAGCAACCAATCCTAGTTTTTTTAAGCGAAAATATACAGTAGGGGCCATAAGTTTTAAAAAATTTCGTAGAATAGAAAAGTAGTATTTTAACATTTTTATTTCAATACTAATTTTATCATGAAAAAAACGCATTTATATGTACTGTATGCATGAATTTAGGGTCCACTTTATGTGCGAATTTCTAATTTATTTTGTAATTTTTTGTAATAATTAATTAATACTCACCCACACACATACCATAGGGACTTTCGGTTTAAAAATCGTTTTGCACTAAATACTTTGCAATTGAAAACATCTTAAAAACTGTCCAGCAAAAAGACATTAGGATGCATCTTGAAAAAATTAACTTAAATTAAGATGCATCTTCTGCATTTCTTTTGTTTATGTTCGTCTTATTATAAAATGCAACTTATTTTAAGTTTAAAAAAGTTGTTAAATTAAAATGCAACTTTGCATCTTATTTCGTGGACACTTAATTTAAGATGTTTAACGTTTGATTAGCAGTGTAGTTGTGCTCACGATGCGAAAGTTATCCCATTTGGCCAAGTTCGTATAGTGACGGAGGCTGAGAAGAGCCAATTTCCTGTTTGATCAGCGCAACATGTCTGCCTAACCACCATTATACATGTGAAACTAATGCTAATAAAATGAAGTGCCGTTTTAACAATCATTAGCGCCAAATTACAGAGTATCACAAGCTCGACCAGCCCACTCAAGCCTCCGTCAAGAAAGCAAAACTTAGCTTGGCTATAAGTATTCCGACCGTGAAAGTAGCTATTATAACGCCAAATAATTTAAAATGTGATGGAAAAAGTCGAAGACGCGTAGATCAGTTACAAAAAAATAATTAAAGTAGCGTGAGAAAAAACTCTTGTGTGATAACCTTCCTTTCGGTGACCTAAGCCAAGTGCTTAATTTGTTTTATGTTTAATAATATGGTATAAATAATGTATGCATAATCAAAACTTGAATACCTCATGTTATTATAACTTTTCAAAATACATGCATTATTTTATCGTTTTTGTGCTTTCACACAAGTAGATGGATAAATGTAAAACATTAAAGTGCTTTTTTGCAGCTGTTGGTCTTATAGCTACATATCTTTTATACATGCAGTTATTTAAGCTGTTTGGAGAGATGTTACGTGCATTCATAGAACGAGGTCATACTATAATATAATGGTACTGAAAGTAATATCCGAATCAAAATGACGATGAAAGGAATATGCCAGGTGTGAACAATAGAACAATTAAACCTCGTTTGTACACATTATGTTGGGCGAGCTGCACGAGAAAGACATGCATGTTTGAAATTTTCAAGGGAATACTTGGTCTGGACCGTGCATATTGGAACAAATTACATTACTATAAATGCGAAAAACGTGTTTTCATACGGGATTTCTCATGAAGTGATTATATGTTTTCGCCTACCAAGTAATCCCAAGTGAATTAACGTAAAAAATTCAACTAGACTAAACATATTGTTTAATTTTTGTGTTTACTTTTTTTGAGAATATATTTCGTAGGCAGTTTAAATTTAAAGTACATGTATTAAGGTATGAGTTTAAATATGAACGAACAAGGATTGCCTTAATAACATCAAGGAACTGTATAGAATGTTGAAAGATATACATGATATTTTGTGTAGATTTCGTCCTATATGGCATATAGATATTTTTTCATATCCATTGTGGTACACTAAAACCTGTAAATATAGAGCACCTCTATATAGCAATGACCCAGAAAGTAGCGATGACTTACATTCGGCACTGTGTTTATGGTCATTACTTTAGATAAACCTGCAAATAGCACAACTTTGGCTTGGTCCCAATCTTTTGTGCTGTATGCAAGTTTTTGCGTGTATTTCCTAAAATTTAAGATGTTTAGAACTCAGAATGAATCTTTACTTGATTTCTTATTGCTTTTTTTCTTAGTATATTACTTCTGAAATGCTAGTACAAGTTTGTATTTCCATTCCATATGCGCGGGCCCTCTTGCTTTTATTACGCGAATTTGAATAATTAACACTGATATATCACAAGGATTAAACTAGGTTTTAAAATTTTGTTTACACCAGATATATGGATCCGAGTTGGAAAAAAACTAGGTAGGAATTCTATAGCTAACAGCCTATATTTACTCGAATTTCAGCATAAGAAGAAAACAGGTTACATACAAACTGAAATTCAACCCTTGTTTCTGAAAATATATATACAAGACAACTGCATTAACACCACACATGAAATTGGCTATTACCATCAGTTGAAACGTTCCAGTGAAGCATTTGTTTTTTACAATTACATTTTGCCTTGATAAATTTCGTTAAAATAAGCCATTTGTTAAAAGTTTGAAAGCCTAAACTTAAAGCAAAAACGCAGTATTCATTAATGTCCTAAATGAGTTTGCAAAGGCACTGACGTCGACATTTTCCTATAAAAAAACGGTGGGATTCTGTTACTCCAGTGTTTATGCGTTCTATAAACATCTAAGCTAATTTTAATTTTGGCACCTCGCTGTGCCCTAAAAGACCGCTTTTAATTGGTTCAAAATTATCTTTCTGACATTTCACTAAAAAAGATAACTACTACCATAATTTACTACGCATGCGTAACTGAAGTGCAATTTCATGCCACGCTTGAAATACTATTACATATAGAGACGCAAGCATCACTATAAAGAAATGTCATCAACATAATTTGACGCCCTTTAGACTAATTATTCATGTTAGGTGCCTGGAGGAATTATTCATAGAAAGCATTCTGTAGTTCATACAAATTTTGGATCACTACATTAATCGTATCTCTATTACGCCGAATAGAATGGAAATGGGATCAATTTCAAAATACACCCAAGTAACATAGGCAAGAAAGAACTAAATTTATAATTTGCACATGTGTGCTTACAAGTTTAATCATCTTATCATTAACGTTGGCATCATTCATGCAAATTTATGCTGAAGAGTGTTTCTCCCCTTAATGAATAAGCCTAAAGTATTTACGATTAGTAGAAAACAAAATTATTTTTGTGGCTTTACTTTGCCAAACAGTGAATCATTTTAAATTAAAACAAGCCTATATTCCTACTATACGGTAAACACTTGCCAAAATACGATGTTATGCATCTGCATACACTGTACATGCCATTACGACGGGCAATTTAAGATCATTTTTGGAAGATAAATTGCGAAAGAAAATATTACATCATAACATGCAACCACGAAATAAGAGAATAACATTCAAAACAACGACTACTAAAGTTATATTATTCCCTTCGCAACTTTCACGTTGGAAAATTGATCGTTAAGGCGATGTTATAAAAGGCATCTAGTGCCATCTGCAATAGGAAATTTTCTTAGTTAACACTGCTTGAACTATAGCAGTGTTACAACTGCTATAAATGTTATGTTACAAATACATGTATATTGCACGTTCTTTTCGTATGATTTTGCAACAGCTTTAGAATATACATCATTTGTCACTGAAAGTGACACAGACATGCTCTGTAAAAAATGTGAACAATCACGCATTATTTCTGATGTAATCTCCTCATGTACATGTATGTATTAATAACGATTTTTATAAGTATTAATCAGGATTTTGAAATATACACTCGTGCAGTAGTTCAGTAACACATTGAATGTAAAAAATAATGCATTTCGTAAGAGCTATCTATATAGGCTGTTCAAGTACTATATACGTATATCACACTTTTGGAGGGGGAGGGTGTTAAAGAAGTAGTGACGTTGTGTGAAGTGGGGGGAGGTATGTATGTATAGGCTACTATTTGAATGACCCCTAGCTAATACGAGTATACGATATCAATATAAATCTAAAATGCAATATGTACAAGCTAGTATACATTTCAATATGAATTTTCTTATTCGTTAAAGTTAGTATAAGAAACTTCTAATAGAAAATGTGTAAATTAGAAAATTATGGAGACTCACTTAAGATACATACATGTAAATAGGAATATAAATTTACTATTTCTGTAGAAATGCATTTGACATTAAAAGGAACTTATTCTTGTCACTTTAATTTTATTATATACTAATTTAAATGAGAAAAATTCTTGGAAAAGAAGAACATTTTTTATGAAGTTCTATTCATCCTTTGTACGTCTTTAATTCCGAATGGTGTATATACTATAGATTCACATTTATAAGGGATTATTTAAAGAACAAAACTATCCAAAACGCACACACAATGCCCTTTCTGTATTTGTCTATTAACTAATTGTTTTTGAAAAGCGCTTAGGTTTTTTTGTTGTTTGTTTCACTTACATTTGTCCTTGCTAATGCCACCAATTTAGAGTTTGTCTGTGCCTACGCACAAACCATGAAAATATATCCTCCCACAACTTTCCCTTGTATTTTTGACATATTTAGAAGATGTTGCCAGAATTTTGATCACACTATGTCTGGGTTTAGTCTGGCTATTTTTCCAACAAACAACATTCGCCACCATTTTAACTTAATAAAGACTGTTGCCTCATGCAGCCACTAAAAAGGGATCAGAACAAAGGATTCATCCTGGAGGTTTAAATTATTGATCAGAAAGTTTCAAGAACGGAAAATAGAGAATTAAATTGAAGGAAATCATTAGTTCCTTTTGTGAACTTTCATTTATCACAGACTTCTTAAGCGTCTATTTCTAAATCAATTTTCTGATTCTTTTTCTATAGCTAACGACTGCTTGCAGTACATGATCACGGGAAGCAGCTTACTTAAAATCCGTTCCAGTTCCAGACAGTATCACAGGTTTTTCACCTTGGCCGAAGATCTTTCTGCTTTACGATGGACTCCGACTTCCAAAAAATCTACCAAAGCCCTCCGTAAGTATATTAAACCCACGTCTCACTATTTATCTCCATCACCCTTAAGAGGCAATTGATTATGGGATTAATGCATAAGCTTGCACGGCAATAAGACTACTTAATTCATCCAAAGTATTAAAGCCAACGGTGTTTTAAAAGACAAGTCTTATGAAACGTCTTGAAACGACGCCATCAGAAACATCGAATGACTGGTATATATTTTGCAAATTCAATTGTCTCCCAATCTGAAATTGCTTTTTAAATTCTGTTCACTCTTTTATAAAAATCAGATGAAATTACATGCCGAATGTTTTATCTTTATCACATTTGCAAAACTAACTTTGCTTACCCAGAGCACTTGGCTGAGAATTATGTAAACGCAATAACATAACCAGAATCAGGGGCTCATTGAGATAAGGAGGAAAATTTTCAACCCTATAGCCCTACAAGAAATCATCTTGAGAACTAGATATGTATACCATCAATACATGCTGCATTTCAATTTCTTATTAGATAAGAGGATTAAATATTTTGAACTATAAAATTAGGCTGTGTCTACGACGGATAAACAAATAATCCCTCAAATTCTAAACGGATTCAGCAAACCAGCCGAAACAGGACAAATCATTAAAACCTCTTTACTTTTCTCCAGAGCTTTTTGGATTAATGTTAGATGACCTTTTTTATCGAAACGAAGGCATATGTCGAAATCAAACTAAAATATTTGCTTCCGAAGCTTCCGGAAGCTATTCTGCTTCCGACAAAAAAATTCACAAATTTCTCGTAAGATAATTAAATCTCGATAGAAATCGTGACCCCGACAAATTTAAAGAAGACGAGCTATGAAAAAAAAATTGTTTTTTTTTGGACAAAACCTTTTATTTACACATCGATATGAATGGTGCTTGGTCATAGCGCTCGCCGCGGTATTAGAACGGTTACGCTACGGAGCGCTCGTGACGTCATCGCATGACTGCCAGTGTTACATCACGAGCGCTCCGTAGCGTAATCGTTATACGCTGACACTACTAAATGCATTTACATTTAAAATTGCAATATTTTTGGTCTTAATAGTGTTAGCGAACTCTACTAAAGTTTGATACATGAAAATGTTCCATGAAGCTGATCTGCATGCATACAAAGTTTCAGCTCTAGCTCTTACTATGACATGTGAAAATTAGTAAAAAAGGACCTCAAGTGATCATCAAAAGATTGTAACAAACAGACACCCAAACAACTTTAATATCAAGTCAAATAAAAGGTTTTAAGAAAACAAATTTTAGCTAACCAGAAATAAAAGTGAAGGCAATGCAATGAAGCGCCGTTACGATATGACCACTGAACACGTGATGTAAGCTGAAGCGCTGTTATGGCACGGTTGCGGGCATTCAGCTTCTGAATTTCAGCTTCGACAAAACAAGAGCCGCATGCTTGATGATACATATTGTACTAGAAATCACATGAAATGGCACCATTCGCACCATTGCAAAAGAAAATTTTAAACAATTTGTTTAATTTTTATTTTGTCTCTTAATTCTTAAGTCAATTAATTGTACATGCAATTAGGGTAGCTCAAAACGATTTTACCAACTTTTTTAAGATTAAAGAAAAAAAAAAGATGAATGAAAATGTTCAATTAATTTTTCAATTTAATGAAATTTCCCCTTAAGGTTTGTTTAAACACCTCGATAGGCTGGCAAATAAGAGTCAACGATGTAGCTAATATCAGCAAGGCTATTTGAAATAAAAATGCTAATCCTATCATCATCAACCTCCCGCGTTGAGAGTAACTTCAAAATTGCTTCCTGTTGAAGATACCGCCGTTCATTAAAATCTTCAGAGTTTAAATTGAAAAAGTAGCTTGATTCTCCTTGACAGTCTGGCTTAAATGAATGCAAATGAACATTTTATGCACTGGATCTACCATGTGAAGCCTGCACGTTTTTTAAAGAGAGCATTGCGTTCAATGCCCGAAGTTTGTAATACACGAAAAGCGTACTTCTCTGCAAATCCGAAATTTCCCAAAGGCGAATAAATAGATGAGATATCACGCAGAAAGCAGGCAATCACAACTCTTGAGATTAGTTTGCAATTCTGTTTTCTTCAAGTTTCTTCATCTCTATCAAACGAGCATGCTTACAAATAGGCAACTATCCTAGCCAAAATTCATCCAGAAATCATTTCCGAATTCCAAAGTGAGGTCCCTAGCATTGGGATTTTGGGAAAGGGAAATTGCAGAAAGGTCACTTATTGGTTTCATGGTGCTGTGCGTGTGAAGAGATATGGAAGTGTAAAAAGTTATCAGCGACCTTTCATGTGGCCAATCATGACAACAGGGACACAGATGGCGAGATAGAATTAATCGATGTTCGCACAAATGCAAGCACAATATTGGTTCAGCAAATGTTCGTTTTCATATTTTGTAACTCTTCGTATTCTCGTAGACAAGATGTCAGTAACAGCCTGAAATGCTTGATATTTTTTTTGCTTAAGTAGCAGTTTTTAGCGCATTATATACTATACAGCTTTGTTAAGACTGTTCTTTTATGTGCATACTATAAACACAGCAATAAAGATATTAATGATTCATATATGTCTAAAAATTGTCCTGCAGAAATTGCTTTAAGAGTTAGGTACGGTACCATATATGTCTCGTGTATTAAAAAATATTGCTAAGGAGCAGGATAGAGCAGGATACGTAAAGTATTTGATATATAGTCCAGATTTGTATGAAGATAGTTCAACTTATATATTCTACATGTATGAGAATTCATGACAGCATAAAGGCATTGATGCAAATTTCATAAAAGAGTGCGTTTCTTTAAAACATATAAAATTGTATATCAAAAATTTAGCATCGAGTTCGTAAATTGTTTGGATTCAACTTGAAGAAAGTAGATGATTTCAAGCTCAGTGTTTTTTTTTCCGAAATTCTGAAAATCGATATGCTTCAAAAGCTCTATAGATATTTTTTAAATATTGTTTTTAAGTTATCCATCTTACATTTGAACGACTATTCTGTAGAATAAAAAGAAAATCATCGTAACTTGATATTGATCAAGCTCCGATTTTAGAATCGTCGAAGAAACGTTCTTGAGCAGTTTCAAAATAACAATAGGAATGTGCTTTTTCAGAAATCATCCATAACATCCAATCCGAAATTCGAAAAAAACAAAAAACAAACAACGAACCCTATCTTATCCCAAACTATTCACATTTAAATTTTTATGCCTATTCTGCTACAAAAGGAAAGTGGATAAATATTTAATAATGCACTACTTATTATAATTAGATTCGTGTTAATATTATGGCTGCAGCACTTTAAAACTATTATGACTAAAATCTCCACATAATTGCTTTATAACACACTCATTACCATGCGTTTATGAATAATTTTTCTTCGTCGAGTATTAAACGGAAGCAATTCTGCTTGCTATTAAAAAACAAGAAAATGTTAAGAAACAATTAATTCTGCTCTCTTCAAAGACTAGTTAAACAGTAAAAGGTATTGCAACCCTAACTATAAACAAGGTTTATTCTGAAATTAAATCTGCCAAATGCATGCCCCTTATCTAGCACAAGACTTCCATTGTAATGGGCATTAAAAACGTTTTAGTTTTAACGTTGAAGTTATAAACACCATAACGTTAAAGTAAACTGCCGTCATATATAGTTCGTATATATTATATACGAACAGCATTTTAAAGTTGAAAGCAGAGAAATGAATGGGCTTTTAAAAATTCGATCGCAATTTCTTAAGGCTCAATAACCTCTGGAGCTATAGCTGCTAGCTTTATACATGCTCCTGTAATGTTAAATTTTCCAACGCCATTTTCTCCATAACTTCTAAAACTAAATTAACGTTTTGGTGCTTCCAGTTTGCTATTTCCTTTTTCTAATTCAACAGCATTATAATTGCTCGGGGAAATACATGTACATTTAAAAAAATAGCCAGCTGGATGCACCAAAACGAAGTACATGTATATTGAGACATTTTTTCATTAATTTATTTGTATAAGTTATGGAAAAATGGCTTTTGAAAATTTAACATTACTGGTATAGAATGAATATTAAGCCTGAAATTAAAAAAATTGCGGTCCTTGTTATAGAAAAAAAATAATTGCATTACATTTAAAAAAAATATTTCGAATTCTTGCCATTATTTTTAAAAAAAAATAATAAGATTAAATATCAAAATAAATATATGCATAGGCACCAATACTATAACAGCAAATTGATAACACCCTTAATTATTCCAGATAAATAATGCATGTATAAAAATGATTCAAAAATGTTGTAATTTGAGGAAATGGAATTTAACATTGGCTGAAAATTGTTTTAGCAACAAAACATAAATGCAAGTAACATTTCCATGCTATGCATTAATTAAACAAGTTATCACAGACATGCACTGTCAAGTTATACATTGTATCCAAAGTTATCTTTAAGCTTTCGTTAGTAAAAACCTCGAAACTGCCAATATTGATTACTGGGAAACAGATTCCATTAAACGCTTATTCAATTACGATCAATAAAGGCTTAGAAGCTGTAATTCTCATCCGTTTTAATCGAGTTACATTAGTTTTACTGCAGCATACCTAATTCCGCACTAAACCTCTGAGCCATAATGCCTCGGTGCAGCTCTACCCAATTACACCATCTCGGCCATATGAACAATTAATGATTGTTCCTAATTTCATGTTACATAGAGGTCAATTTGTATTTAGACATGTAGCGCAAATATTATTATTATTATTAATATATATTGGCACATTCAAGTTAGACTCGATAGCGTGCAGGTTATAGGCATGATTTCCGGCCTGTTTACGAATTTATATTTGACCAGATGAACATGGCGTGAAAACAAATATGTCGTGCACTCTTTTAACACCAATTCCATAAAAGCACTGGCGTGAAAATTTATACTGCCGTGGTAATTTATAAAATGTCACGTAAAATTATGAGCTTATATAGAACGTTTTCACCCAATTTTGGATTCGAAATTGTAAATATATAATTACGTATTGCAACTACATGCATGTAGATGCAAATGGCATATTCTATGTTCTATGCAAATAGCATGAGGTCCTGCTGTCCATTCCGCAATCTTTGTACACAGAAATGACTGGCTTAATCCTAAATAGTACAAACAATGTTACGGTCGATGAGGAAGTTCGGATATGACATTTCAGATATGCAGCGTTAAACACATGTACATTGTATAGTCTACAGCAATGGTTGAAAATCAATAAATGGTGAACTTCCAAAATTAATACAATGCGAAACTTACACTTTATGAAAATGGAAAGACCTGCAGACATAATGAGCATTTATAATTTAAGTAATATGAATATCTTTGACTTAATTTAATGTGCTCGCGATCTGCAGAAATGTATCACTTTTTAGCCCCATTTGGCAAAGTTCGTAGTGGCGGAGGCTGCAGAGGAGCAAATTCTCTGTTTAACCGACACATGTCTGCCTACCCATCATTACATGTAAAATTAAAACTACTAGAGCAAGCGCCATTAATACATAATCATTGCCTATATGCAATCTACACACATGATATTATTTTCTTGCTTTGCAAAATGTTATCCATCATCACTAACTCCATATTAAACATATACCAAGGAAGACTCGACAATACAGGCATATATTTACAAGATTCTTGCCAACTGGCGAATGATAAAGTATAATTAATCAATGTTTGATGTTCATTGCTATTGCAAAAAAGTAATAAAAAATTCATTGTAGGAGAACAGTCCTTTGGGAAAAATTCATAGTACCTTCAGATTTCCACTTAAGACGTCCACTTTATACGGCTGGCTGAATCATTCTTATTAAGTGCTGCTCTGCCATGTTTGACAGCAAAATCATTAAGTGGTACTTTGGGCTATTTAAACCGTCGATTAGAACTTCGAAGTTGCATCGATTTCATCATTTATTAACTAATCAATTTGTCATTAGTACGAAGTATTTAAACTACTGAATATCAAATGGGTATATAATAACGTAATTAAAAGAGGTGATCAAACGTCACCTTTGGAAAATCCTTGAGGAGAATTTGAAAACATAAATAAATCCTCATCAAAGAAATACATGCACATAGTGAATAAGAAAGAAATCAGGTAAAAATAGTCACCACATGTGCTTATGCTCAAAAACACCAGTCCCGGTCACGCATTCTATTTTGCCTTAATAGACGAAATAAAAGTGGAATGAAGTCCTTAATCAATTGCACATGCGCGAGCGAAGTCAATTCAGCTGATCGATATCTTCCTCAAGGAAGCGTCTCAATCCTTTGACGTGGCTGAAATTTAGAAGCTGAATGCCCCATTCATATCATAACATTTTATTGGAATCACGTGTTCAGTGGTCATATCAACTTTTTTAATAATTTTACATCTGTCACAAATTTCTAATTAACCAAATGCGCCTTGTACGAAAAGTAGGTTATAATAGGATTATTTATATTTCCAAAAAATGTGTTTCCATGCAAATGCAGCCCAAGCCCAGAAAGATTTACTGTCACAATCACTTTACTCCCGCTAAGACTAAGAGTATAGTAATTTCGCTTCTATATTTTATAAATTTAATTGCGCACACGCTGTGGTTTATGTTCAAATTCATCTTTTTCGTCATGTCTCCCTAATAGTTTCATTTCTTTGTATTTTCCAGTTCCCATCGATAGCATTCGAGAGATCCGCAGTGGGAAGAACACTGACGTTTTCAGAAACAAGGAGCTTGCTGGAGGATATTCTGCAGATTGCTCCTTCTCCATAATATACGGCGATAATTTCGAAGTGCTGGATTTAGTGGCTTCAACCCAAGAAGAAGCCAACATTTGGGCGACAGGATTAAACGCATTGATTGGAGCCAGCAAATGTAAGCCTTGTCATTTTGTAATCCATCAAAGCACCGCCATCTTGCGCACAGTCACCAAACGAAATGTGGATCGATGTAAATGCAATCTCAAAGGATGTGCAACGGTTCAGTCATGCAGTTCCTGTATACTACATATGGCCCGATAGTCGTAAACTCAGAAAAAAAGCTTAGAATCCACTCCTCACACTTTCATTACGTTAATCAGAATGTATCAGCAATAGGTTACAATACAGTTATGATCAGACGGCACAATGTCATATCATGGTTTTGATGATTTCCAAGGACTTATTATCAAGATAAATGCACATAAACGTACAATTTATATCGTCTATCGAAAGGACACTTTGTCTCTATTACGAATAGGTCAATAGGTCATTCATATAGGTAAAATTACACAATATTGGTTAGGCCTGGAGTAAAGAGTAAGTGCAGTAGTAGGCGCTTGAATCTTTATAAAATCTTAATTCATTTTTCAAATCACTTTGCAAAATGTTGAAGCTCTTTTTATAAGATCTAATTTCTGAAACTACTGTTTGAATTTGTAATATATGTACAAATGCAATGTTAATTAGTTCTACTATGTAAAGATCATTCAGAAAAAATTATGATGTAGCTTTTTTGAAATTTAGTTCTTCAAGATGATAACATATTTCAAAGATTGTAATTTCTTTAATATACTCTCGAGAGGAAATGGTTGAAATGCTGAACATAACTTCAGTCATATAATACCTAAAATAAAAAGTTCTAGAAGTATTGGGCAAGGGAAGATTCCGAAAATGTAATTTAACTTAACCTAAACTAACAACACCTAACAAAAATCGGGCTTATATAACTAAATATTTGGACTGACCGGAGGATGTAATGACGGGAAATAAATTAAATAAGAAAATAAATAAAACTACAAGTAATTGAAGTTTAATTTGGCATTACTACATATTGAATTATTAACATTATTATTTAATTATTTGTTTTATTGAATAAAGAGGAAAATCTCAAAATCCCTCAATCTATCAAGAATATATGCCAACCATAAAATACACAACAAAAATTCTGCAATCATTTTTCATACATGTCACAAACAGCCTTTCTTTTCTTCTTTTGCAACTTGAAACATTATATATAGGATAAATATTTCAATTTTGGATTTTGCAAAAGGCCATTTTAAATTTGAGGTTACATGTGCGATTTTATTGGAAATGAAAATAGTCTTATGCAATTTGTGATAGCAAAAACTGGTTTCAATACTGAAATTAGCTTTAAAACAATCAATTCCAGTATTGCATTTTTACTTTGTTGCTTACAACTTTTATATGATTATCCTTACATCGATAAAGTTTTATTCCTACATGTCGTATATAATTAATTAAAAATCTTTTGATGCTTTTTTAATAATAATAAGCTTGTTATATAGTAATTAAATCTTGAAATGGCAAAATCGGTTTTTGGATTTCTTAAAAAATCTCAGAAAGATCGCAAAAACAACTTCAATGTAATGAATTGTGAAAAAAAAAATAACTGTCTTTCGTAATTTCATCGTTCGAAAGTTAACATTGACAAAGCATACAAATAAACAAATATTTTTCTATTGTTAAAAATGAATTTATCTGCAATATACATATCAAATAAACCATTCGTAAGTCCTATAGAGAGCTCAAATTAAGTGTAAATGCCAGTCACATGGAACGTTTTCATTTATCAAATTTTAGTACAGTCCCTTACTATTTTATTAATAAAGTATTAATTTTTTTAATGTACACGTAATTCTATCCAAAGTATTCTGTTTGTCTTAGAAAAAAATTGTAATTTATACCTATTACGCATTACCTGAAATCGCTAGAATAAACATATGCATCCTGACTGCCTTCCAAGAAATATACGAAAAATTTATATTGCGTTTTTGCTGTCATCATAAGAAGATTCAAAAAGCTCATACCCCTTGTGCACCGATCGTAAAAGAAAACATAATTCTCTTGCCTTAATTTATACAAGGCTCGTCCACAAAGTAAGTTTCCCTGGGGCCGTTTTAAGAAAAAACACAATTTTATGGAAATTATTGCAACATATACTGTTCAGCTATTTTTCAACATATTCGCCACTGGAATCGAGACATTTCTCACATCGTGGCACAAACTTTTGAATACCTGTGTCTTAGAAGTCTGCCGCCTGGGATCGGACTCACTTTGTGTAAACGGTCCCAGGCAAAACTTACTTTGTGGACGAGCCTCGTATTTAAACACCATGCATTCTACCCACGTCCTTGGTCGTTAGTTTTCACTTCTATAATCAAGCCCATATCTCTCTACATCGTTTCCTATATTCTGTGACTCATTACGAAAACAAAATAAAATCAGGCAGCTTTAAAGACACCAAAAGACGATGTCGCAACGTCGAAAAACACTCATTTGAAGATGTTGTCGATGTTCATTTCA
>JAQGCC010002511.1:0-18192 GCA_034698905.1 Xestoiulus laeticollis | reverse complement strand
GACCCAGACTGCTCCGAAATTCTAACCATCTTGTCCTCTGCCTTGGAAGAGGATGAGATAGAGCAACAAGCATACATTAAAAGAGGCTACATTTGCTCTGCAGGAGTTCTGTATCTGACTGATTCAGACTCAGAGGAACCTTCATTAGTAGTTCCTTAGTTTCTGCAGGAGAGAGTGATTTCATGGAATCACGATCCTCCTGAAGCAGGACACCCTGGGGTGAATGCTACGTTAAACAGAATCACCTCCAGATACTATTAGAATGGGATGAGAAAGCAAGTGCAGGCCTACGTTAAAAAGTGCGATTACTGTATTAAATACAAGCCAACTAACACATCTGATAAGACACCATTGCTTTGCCTTCCAATACCACAACGTTTTGACAACGTCAGCATTGATTTGGTGGGACCATTCCCTCCTACAGCGAATGGCAACACATATATCTTCACCTGTTGTGACGTTGCAACAGGTCTGATTGAGATGTTTCCCATCCCAGATGCTAAGGCTGAGACTTGTCTCAGCCTTAGCTTTGTAATTCGTGTCTTGTCAATGATGTTTGCCTACGTTATGGGACACCTAGGGTCATTACTTGTGATAATGGCCCTCAATTCATCTCATCTTCGTTTGAAGAAGCGTCGAAATCCATGGGGTTTGAGCTCTTCAAGGTGGCTCAATATCACCCACAGGCCAATCCTGTGGAACGGCGTCACAGAGAATTGAAAACAAAACTTGCAATAGCAGTAGAGAACCATCATAACAGGTGGGTTGAGCACATCTCAGCTGTTAGATGGGCTCTCAA
This sequence comes from Xestoiulus laeticollis, assembly GCA_034698905.1. Lineage (NCBI taxonomy): Eukaryota > Metazoa > Arthropoda > Diplopoda > Julida > Julidae > Xestoiulus > Xestoiulus laeticollis. The sequence goes on along the minus strand of JAQGCC010002511.1, from coordinate 17,393 downwards.
TTTAACTGTCAATGATAGTGCTGGACATTCCAGTTTCTTCTTGACATACGGAAGATATCCCAGGTCCCCTCATGACAACTTACTGTCTTTCAACAAGCATTGCTCTGATGCTTCCTACATAAAATCTACAATCTCTGACTTTCTCTTCGAACTGTCAACAGAGCTGAGGCAGGCTCAAGATAAGAAGGAGTTAGCCCAAGATACTCGACGACATGCAGAAAATGAGAAGTCTGAAATTCTAGATTTCTAAGGGGGTGACCGTGTGTTCTTAACTACCAAGACTTTAAGCTCCGCATCAGCTGGTAAAACCAAAAAGCTGTTCCCTAAAAGAGATGGAAGCTACGTTGTACGCAAAGTTCTTGGACCTACCAGTTTTGAACTGTGGGACTCTTCCAGAAATGTGTCTATGTGAGTCTACAATGTCAAAGACCTGACTGCTGAAAAAAAGAAAGTGTCTGCAACTCCCATTGTACGAACTACCAAAAGAGGTAGAAAACCTAAAACTGTCACTTTTGATACCACCGTTACAGAGTGTAACATGGCGTCACAAGAAACAGAGATGGAAGATTCCACAAATGGCGTCGTAACAGCGTTTAACACGAGCAGGTCGACAAACAAAGTTGCCCCTTTGCTTCCAAAGAATAGACGTCATAGACTTGACTAGTCAAATGACGTCACTTGTTCAATTGGAAGGCGAAGAAAGTGTACAAAACTTCATGGATTTCATTGTTAATTACTTTAATCAGCAGGGAATCTGTGACGCGCTTGAGCTTTCTTATTGTTGCCAATCCGCCACCATTAAACACTTTCATGATGTCTCTGATTTCACGAAACAGGACCCTCAAAACTCCAATAACCGTGAAAAGACCACTTTTTATAAGGTGGAAAAAGCAGCCAACATTATTTCTCTCCGAAATTGGGATGTTGACATTGTCAAACAATTCCCAGATGTGCTAAATCCACAACTTTATAATAGCGGCATTGTATATTCTGATCAACAGCTGATTTCAGAATACGTAGGCTTCAAACAAAAGCCGCCCCCGTAGCGAGTCAAATTAACATTGGCACTGTAAAAGTTTATGACTGGTGTCAACTTACAGAAATCAATTTCCTGTATAAAACGTGCTAACTGGATATGGGCAAGGGACTTGTGAACTTTAACCCTTTCCCACACATCACATGCTCGTCACTGGACACGCCCCAGGTTTTTGGAAGGACCGTTACAAACTTTAAATGGTCCGTCTGTAATGACCTGAGCTACGATTGGTTAGTAGTCATTCAACTGGCTATAAAAGCCAAAGGATTGAGGCCCAAGACTCATTGCCTTACCGTTTTTTGGGCACTTCAAACCTTCTGCTGGATTGCCGTCTGTTGTGTCATCCACCGTATTCTCCGCTATTCGTCGATTTTTTCTTCGTTAACTGTAAGTGTTGAACCAATTCATTTATTTTGGACCCTATTAGTAAAATGCAGCATGTTTAGAAGAATTATCGCATATTTATACGACAGACTCCCTTTTACAGACGTCATGCTGTCACTGTACGACGACTCGGACGGTGAAACAATTATTTTGGATGAACCAAAGGAGCCCTCAGCTGACAATTTCACGAGATTGTTGGAAAAACATCGCGAGGCTGTAAAGACATTGGGCACAGGCTACAAACAACTCGAGCCCCAACCTTCTACATCTCACGCTCTCCCACATCCATTGACCCCTGCAACTCCCACTAAATTTACGATTAAGTCACCTGTTGTCCCATATGCCCTGTTACGTGGTGTTACGCCACCCACTACGTTGCCCTGGGATAGTGTGATACAAATGGGGGACTATCTTGAATCTTTAGGAAAGGAGCAGCTGCACCAACAATCTACAAAACTGCAAGAAAAGGGACAGGCCAGCGGAGAAGTGGAGACACTACAGATGTTACAGACGGTAACCAAGCAGAATTATTCGTTAATCTAACGTCTGCGGGAAGCCAACCTGAGGAATGACAATCAGGCCTCGCAGATTGTTGTCCTGAAGCGAAAAGCGGAGCAAGACAAGCTTCGTTACAACCAATTGTTAGAAAAAATCAACAATTTGGAGAAACTAATCACCAGGTCGCCGAAACAATCATCAATTGTGAATGCCGTATGTTTTGAAGACAATAATACTTCGTTACAGAGAGCCTCTCCTAACCCAACATATGCTGGTGATTTTTATCATGCCATTTTATGCGCTTTTCAGGAAATGCCAGATCCAGTAGAGGAGGAGCGTCCTGCGAGTGTGACCATGTCATCAGAGGGGGACCATTCCCCTCCAATAAGTTGGAAGAATTCGACGAATCAAACTCCTAACCCTGATAAAAGATTGGAGGACAACATAGAAGTGCTTTTGGACAAGCTGCCGGATGAGTTGTTGGTGGCCTCCGACATCTACTTTGTTCCTGAAGAAGAGACGCCTCAGGACTTTATGGTCAAAGCCCGTTTTCCAGGCCCTTCCCAATCTTCAACCAAGCGTCCTAGGGAATTGCCACATACAGTGAGTCCTTCCAGCAGTCCCAGTTCCTCTCAACATTCCAGTCATCATCGCTCCAGAAGCAGCAGAGACTTGGATGGAGAAGACAGATCCAAGAGAAGCAGAAGGAGGAGTCCAGAGCGTCGTCCTGAGGTACGCCGGAAGGGAGCAGCGCCGGAGACATCACATCAACGTCCCTCTGCAACAGTTACTACAGCTGATGAGGACGCCGTAGCTGCCAACAATGCTCCAGTTGTACCATTCCAGCCTACCATTCAGCCTATACATCTGGATCCCCTCATCCTCTACAAAGTGATGGACACTTTTTCTGCTGGCTTCACAGGTCACTTCTGGCGATTCCTGGCGGACCCTCAACAACCTGCCTTAGTATACCGGCAGTTTTTAGTAGAACCTCAGCTTTACACCAAAAAAAGAGTTTTACCAAAACAAGATTGCAGGACTGCAAGCCAAGGATTTGATGTCTTCCTTCTGGATTCCAGTGCGAGATAATGAAGATTTTCAATGGTTCCTGAACTTATCCATTTTAGATCGTCCAGGCAATGGTCAGGAAGCATGTTGGTAGTGTGTGCACAAGAGCAACAAAACCAACTATTGCTTCAATCATTGGCTGGGAGCCTATGCCATTCCTGTGGAACACAGGAGATATCAGGGACATCGTCATCCAACGGCCAACATCAAAGCGGAGGACGTTAAGGTGCTGATGATCTTGGAATACCGGCGTATCCACGAACAACTATATTTGCTGCCTTTGCCCAAAAATCAACGCCTTTAGGTAGTGCATTAAACAGTTCTTGTTAAGCTAAGTCACATTCTAAGTCTCAAATTGTTATTACAGTGCCTTGCATATTTTTGTATACTATTCAAATGTTTGATGGAAATTTTTTTTCCTCCTTATTCATTGTTATTCATTAGCATGTGATCATTTATTGTTTGTTTTTTTACCTTATTTGCTGGGAATTACCCTTGTTTGTAACATTCTGGGCTAATTGGGGGGGTGTGTGGCATTCTGTACCTACAGGCTGCTACCAAACTTTTTGGTCACCCTGTAAAGAAAAAACAAACAACCACATTACACATTACACAGATAGTAACAATACTTATCTGATTCGTGCGTTGCTACAGGGTGCCATCCTCCTCTCTGTGCCTAGAGGATGGAGGAGGCACCACAAGTGTATAAAAAGGAGAAATCTTCTCCATCAGAAGCTCTTCACTTTGCCTGATTCCTGAAACATAGATGATCCACGTTAAACCTGTAAAATAAAAGCATTTTCTACGTTACAACTACGATCTTTGTGAATTTGTATCTATTCCTACGCTTAGCTACAAATTCTCTCTACATGGAAGGAATCCACATCTGATTTAGCTTCACTTCTACGTTTGTTCCTGACTTACTAAGTGAACCATAAATCCCCGTAATATCAGGTACAGTGACTTACTTCTAATTAAGTCTGTGTCTGTGTACTGTTGTAATGGCTGAAGCTAACTTGCCCCCATCTACGAAGGGGAGGAGAAGGAATCCTCAGAAGCTACGGAAGCACCCCCAACAGACACAAACCCAGTTTACCTGATTGGTGAACCAGGCCCCCCAGAATAAGTATACCTGACCTTCCTGTATAATTGTGTACTTTCACTTCTACGTTACCTTCTTGGTCTGTGACACAGACTGTTCGTATCACTGCTAAGGCGAGTCCGCTATTACCTGCTATTCTGTCTATCACTCCAAATATAGGTGTTTTAGGAGTTTCATCTATGTAACCATCAATCATGGCCGCCTCTCCTACCTTAAGTGAGAATTCTCTTGCACTCCGAATGAACTGCTTCTTGGATTTTTTCTTGATTGAAGCTTTTTGTTAACCCAAATCTAATCCTTTCGTTTGGATTTTGATTAAGCGTTAAAGCTTTTTTTTAATTTGAATTATAGCTCCATTCTTTTCTAAGAAATCTGATCCTAAAATTCCATCAATTTTGTAATGACACTATCTAATGATGAACATCCCACCGCTGCCACCAAATGTTACTCCCGCGTCCCTCGGTTGGGTATGCCTTATCTTCCAACCATACCTCCGTGGGAGCGGTTGTCGGTAACATCAATTTAAATAACTAAATTAAGGGGAATTTACTTGGTGGCGTTTTGGCCCTTGGTCTTCCAGAAGCGCTAGGGTTCCTTATTCCCCTGTTTTTCAAGGAGGTATTTTTGTATCTACTGGGTGGGGTCTCTGGGCATGGCGACACAATAATCACTCGGTTCGGTTAATTACAAGTTTTAATTGGAGCCACAAAAGATCATCTCAATACACCATATTAATTATAGCAAAATAACATAACAAACGGTGTAATGGGGTAAAAAGGGGCTAAACAGATAGTTTCCCTACACATTTCTTACTTACCATCAAGTTAGGGTACAGGAAGCCCTATTGATGGCTGTCTAAGCCCTGGCTGATTATCTATGGCCTGATTAAGGGGAACACTGTCCCTATTCTGATACATAGGAATATACTGGCTAACAATAACTCTAGTTACATAACTATTTGCAATACAAATTCATCTTACCTAAGTTGTCCTTTGGTCTACTGTTGTATGCTCCAGATTTCACAACGCGCACTTCCTGCAAGTTCAAGAACGATGGTTCTCGTCCATCATCCAACTGTTTGTACCGCACTGTTTCATTATCAGGAGCACTGGTTCCTGTCCCTCCTCCAACTCTCTGATTTCTGTTGGAAATTGGTCCGGCTTATATACCAATTTCCAAGGTTATCCGTGAAGATGCTTTCCATAATTTTGCATTTCTTGCTCTTACTTTTTTGGATTCCTTTCTTCTTGGATTATCATTTCCATATCTGGGTGGTTCTTTCTTTTGGTTCTGGGGCTTTATGTAGTCAGAGTGTGTTAGGGTCCTTGTTGGGAATCTGCAGATTCCAGATGTCTTTGCTTACTGATGATGGTAATTTGATGTCCTTACGATGTCCGGCTCTAGAGTTATGAAGAGAAACGTAGTTTTCCCTCCAGGGTTTTGCCCATTCCCTGACCTAAATAACTTTAGAGACAAGCCCAGATGAAATCACTTTTGATGTCTCATACTGCTGGTTTCCGTGCTTCTTCAAATGCCAAGGTTGATGAGATCACCATCTCCTGGTTTCTTGTAAATGTCAAGATTGATGAGATCACCATCTGGCTCCGATTGGTTGTTGTTTTGGTTGATGCAGTCACTATCTGCTCTCATTAATTGTTTGAAACTGGTACTGTCCATTTCTAGTGGAGGGCAGTTTCAAGCCAGTCCATCTTGACAGTACAGATCAAGCCAGGACTACATCATACAGGGTGCCACTAGCTTCTTCCATAATATGGCAAATCTCCAATCACCTTATAACTGTACATTCTCTGCATCTTTGGGTCTATGATGGCAACACCTCTGTCTATACCCAGGCCACTACACACTGGCCCTTCTTTTATGTGTCTGTTAGTACTTGCTGGTTTCTCGACCACAACATTACTTTCCCCTTAAAAATGGAGAGCTGTGGTCTTATCGACCACACACTCCATATCAACTCCAGGTTTAAATGAATTCGTATTGCCTAACTATTACACTAAAACACTTTTTAATAAAGTGAATACACTGTCTAACTAATACTTAACTAATACATTGGGTTGGGGGATAACAAATGGGGATACCGTCACCTTTACATATTGATTATGCATGCGAGTATTATAAATGTAAATAGATTAAGTAATAATAAAAACAATTTAAACACTTTAAAGAATGAGTTTGTTGGTTTGTTTCTTTACGGTTACTGCTGCTGGTGGATAGTCATTTAAAATGTTATCGCAGTTATCGTATAAAATGACATGCGAAGCATTCTTGCAGCTATGATTAGTCCTGTCGTGTTAACCTTTCCTCTCTGAAATTCAATAATATAAAAGTTATTGGAATTTCGATAAATAGGTACTAAGATTTGAATCGTTAGCATGTCTATTATTTTACAGAAAAAATATTTTACTGGGAAAAGATTTGAGAAATGCACAATGTATTAAGGGAATTAACATACGAAAAAAATTATAAAACTGATTCATTAAAATATGCCCAACTTTCATGGCAGATGGATGTTCGACTCCATGGAGTAATGTACGATTATCGAGCGCGCAAGCTGACCTCTCTCACTATTGGCCACTGGAATGCTTCTGGAGTTCATATCCTGGACAGTTGGATAAATCGGAAGTTTTGCTTTCAAGACACTACTATTAAGGTTCTGACTGTCAAGGTATGCTTATTATAGTCAAATGATGCTCAGAATCATGCTCAGATGTTTTTTGGGGTGCTGGTTTCAAATTTTTATGTTTTCTACCTCATGAAATGTCGGCTTCACAGAAAAAAATATCGTGACCCATAGCCTAGGACCTTAATTTCTTCTCCCTTTTGTAACTCAGTCGTCTCCTTTCCCATGCCCAACTAGAGCTAATATCAAGTTCTTTGTGGGTGCTGCGTAGGTGCCATCGCTTTTTGCCGAAATTCCATGACAACAACTTCCATCTGTTCTAGCTCCATGCCATTTGCCTAGGGTCATGGGTCCTTTCACCTATTTTGGAATTGGCATTTTTCCCATCCGTGTTCCATCTCTCTGTTTTTTTTAAGTGTTCCTCCACTTCCAGCCCATTGGCGGTTTAAATGGCAACTCTTTTTCTTGTAATTTATGTATTTACTATATTAGCAGGGTCTCGCCCATTAACCTTACTCATGTTTTCCCAGGTAAGTTCTCATTTATAATTTTATGGGATTTGGCCCCTTTACACCTAAAATTTTTGACAAAGAGTTCAAGCGTTAGAGCATGCTGAAAAAAGGCGACTTATTGGCCTTCTGGCCAAAATGAGAAAAACTCGAAGAAACTCGAGAAGTTTGGGTAACTTCAACATCCGTTGCCCTTAAGGACACAATTGGTGATCATGCATCGTGCACTACAACACTCTGATATACGTCGTCGGATTGGATTTTGTATGTTTTTCACGTATTCAACTCTTTGGGAGTTAGCTGTTGCTTCAGAGCAGCACCTCATCCAGACTGGATTATGGGAGAATAGAAAAACACAAAAATCCAGTGTTAACAAGTCCAATGATTCCATAACTCATGATTTCAAAAACAGAGATATCAAATCTGGGAATCAGGCGGCAAGCCAAAACAAGTCTTCCACACCTAACTCTGGAATAAGGAACAACAGGAAACCTTATAAAGGAGGGGGCAAATCTCCTTATAAGGCGGGTAATACTCCTTACCCTAAAAACAAGGACAATGATTCTTCAACCAAGAAGGCAGTCAAGTTCGAGACTTCAAAGCATGCGCCTAGCAAACCTTGACATGTTTGCACTGCCTGTCTTAAACCTGGGCATTTCCATAAGGATTGTCCTGGAGCAAGCAAGGTAGAAGTCAACATGATTGTCATGTCATCCGTAGATCTGCTAGAAAATGTGGATTCACCCTACCAAGGTGAACCATTTTTTTAATGTTTATCTGATGCAAGGTGTATATAGACTGGTGGGATCACGAGCCCTCAAAAGTTGTTCACAAAGCGTGTTCCTTCCGTAGGTGGCGCTCGCATCAAATGATGGCTATGCATCTTCCATTAGCATAGCCAGACACTTTTTTTTCAGTATGTGAGTATACATCTATTTTTTGTAAATAAATTATAATTTTTTATTTATTTGTTAGAATATTTATTTCTTGTGATTTAAGGCTGAACAGAATTTATATTTTTATAAATTTTTTAAATTATTATAAATTTATATTTTTAAGCTACATGTATATAATTTATATTATTTACCTAAATAAAGATTAACGTTGGTTCTCTTCATCCTTGTATTGCTTCAATTGGGAATTATAGCCAGTTTTACACCACACACAGAAACATTTGTTTTCCGTCATTTTTGCTGAAGGCGTAGTCTGTAATAGACATCATTGGATGCCAGCGCCATCTATGGGTGGAACACGCTCTGTAAACAACAAATTCTATGCAATGAGGTGTCTCGTGATCCCACCAGTCTATATACACCTTGATCTGATGATTGGCTCTCAGCAATTTCCTGCATTCTTTGATTCTGGGGTAAGTGCCACCGTGGGTGGTCTGCCTTTGCTGACTGAGATATGCCGTATGGGCATTCCGGTTGAGGAATCTGTTCGCATAGATAAACTTGCGGATGGAAAGTCCACCACAGAGTTAGTGGCGTCAGCCACCATGCAAGTTACCCTAAAAGGAGTACCTTTCCTTGTGCACATTGGACCAAAGATCATCATTGGAACTGACTTCTTTGCCAAAGTGGGCATTGTCATGAACTATGAGTTGGATTCAGCACATGAATCAGGACAACTCAAGCTCTTTCCTGTGATACGGCAGATCCAAATCAGTGACATCATCTTGCACAGTAATGAAGGTCTTCATCTCTGCAGCAACAGCCGAGCAGAAGCAGACAAACGTTTGGTGAAACATGAAAGAGTTTTCGATGAACCCATTGCAGCAGTTAAAGTGGAACCCCAAACCATCATTATTAGGCAAGGGGTGTCTCCACCCCTATTCAGAGTATACTCATGCTCACCAAGGAAAAGGCAATCCTAGAAGAGCAAATTAATGCTCTACTGGATCTGACTGGGCAGCACCTTCCATCTTGGTTGCAAAACCAGGAACAGCGAGAGAATTCCGCTTAGTGACGGACTTCCGTGCACTTAATAAAGTCACAGTTTCTGACGTCTATCCGCTCCCACAGATTGACGATTTACTAGCCAGAGCAGCAGGTAAACTTCTGATGACATCGTTGGATTTGACTAATTGTTATTGGCAAATTCCCATAGATGAGGCCAGTCAAAAGTATTTCACCACGGTGACATCGTTTGGCACATTCTGTTATGTCTGAATGCCTATGGGTGCCAGGAACTTGGCAGGATATTGCCAGCGAGTGATTGAAAAAATCATTTGCAAATCGCCAGACATATTTGCATGTGTCTATCAGGATGATCTCCTGATATTGAGCAATACCATCAGCAAAAATTTCAGGACCACCTTGAAATTGCATTGTCCACTCTTACAAACTATAACTATAGAATCAAGAGAGAAAAATGCAAATTCTTCATGCGAGAAGTCAAGTTTTGGGGCATGTTCTGACTCCTGATGGAGTCCGTGCTAACCAATCCAAAATTGAGGCAGTTAGGTCGATGCCTCCGCCAGTCAATCTGAAGCAACTGAAATCTTTTCTTGCATCTTGCCGTTGGTTTGTGAAATTAATACCCAACGCGGCTCCACTCTCAATCATGTCGAAAAGGAATATAAAGTTTTTCGTCGTTGGGCAATTGCCGGACCCAAAGGAGTTGGTCAGTCGGGGCCAGTTGCATAGGGACATCCACTGTTTTAAGGTATTTACGGACAATCGATTCCAAGCGGGCAGCCTCGGCTACCTTTTCTTCGCTAAGAAGAAGCTAAGTGTCCATTTCCTTAGCTCATGCGCCCAAGCCGCGTTCACGGGCGTCGAGCTCATCTTCCCAGAGAGCTAAGTGCCAACGGCAAAGAGTATGGTGACCCATGGACTCTTCACGAGCTGACAAATGACGAACGGCAACTTGTTGTTGTTGCGACGATAAAGTTCCAGAAGGAGAATACGATACAGAACGCCCCACACTGCACACAACCGCAAACTACTTGGCGACAGGCTTGACACCTTTCAACAGATGCCCGAAGTGTCGACAATGGCAAAGGAGATTGTTATCCATGGCCACTTGAAAAAAAACACGAACGCGCACACAACGAGAAATGGCCGCCGAGAGACTTGAGAGGAAAGAACTAGACGAAGGTGAGCGAGAAGGCGAAAAGGGAGGGAACGAAAAAGGTTCACCGGAAGGGGAAGATTGGTAGCGCCATGTTGTGGACGAAATTTCTTCATATTTGTGACGTGTACAAGTGCCGTAGGTGGCGTACCTAAGCCGCGTTTAGGTGGCCCGTGATCACGTATGAAGATCCAATCACCAACTGAGAAAGAAGCAATTTTCCGTCGTCGATCAAAATGCAGTTTTTGATAATCCTGTGCCAAGGAAAGGGCAACTTTAGCAGCGTCTCTGACAACAGTTGAAGAAACGGTAGAACCCGTAAGGGCCGGTGTAGACCAAGATAAGGAGGCAGTTGCATTGGCTACAAAACCGTGCATGATGGTATACGGGGCCGCTATGTAATGAGGCTTGCAGAGAAAAATTGTAGGCCGCAGTAGCATCTTCAAGAAGTATAGGCCACTTAGCAGACGAAGCACCGTCGACAACGTTACTACGAATGGTTGTAATCAGAGTTTTAATCAAGCGCTCCGCCAAACCATCCGCTTGTTGATGGTATGGAGAGGAGCATCGATAAAAGATCGCGTACGTTGAAATAAAGTCGCGAAATTTTTTACTGCGTTGAGGGGTACCACTATCTGATACCAAACGTAGCGGGACGACAAAACGTCGAAATAAAGCCGAGAAAAAGTCAATTAAGGAAGTCGCATTTTGTCGACGATACGACTTTATAACTGCAAAACGTGAAGCATAATCAACAGAGTCGAGCGCGAACAATTTACCTCTGGCCGCCACAGGATAAAGCCCTGCGAAGTCAAAACCCCACATCTGGGAGGGACCCAGGGGAACAATAGGTTCCAACAATCCGGACAGACGAACGGTCGGCGTTTTGACTTGCTAACAGCTAGAACAGGAAGCAACGTAGGAGGAGACATCCTTTTTCCACGAAGGCTAATAATAACTTTGAGAAATCAAAGCCATGGTATTAGAAGACCCAAAATGGCCTGCAAGGGGATGATCATGACATTCTGACAGAATACGTGGTCGCATTGATGAGGGAACGACGAGAAGCAAGCGAGGGGGTTTCCCGGCCAAAAAAAGTAAAGGATGTTGTCTAAGACAAGATAACCCGAAGTAGATGACAAGTCAGCAGCCGCGCGTTGCCGGAGACGAGCGATCTCAGGATCATCTAATTGACCACTCCGGACATCAGAAGCAGGCACGATGTGATGTATATAGTCTTCGTCATCCCAAGATGAAGGTGATTGTTCTGGGTAACGACTGAGGCAATCAACGTTACGGTGGAGGCCCACTTTCTTGTAATGCACCGAATAACGAAGCTCCTCCAAACGGGCGATCCATCGAGACAACCGAGCAGAGGGACTACGCATTTCACGAAGAAAACAAAGCACGTGATGGTCGAAAATGATTTTGAACTCATCGCCGAGGAGATAATGGCGAAAATATTAAGGGTACCACCTGGCCAGCAGTCCAGTGTCTGTACCAAACCTGAATAAGCTGTGGGTAAACTGATCATGTGCGCTGCAATCAGATCTTCATCAGAAATAGTCGCACCAGTTGCCTTAAGCTGACTGATGACTTCTGCCAGGTTATCAATGTGTTGTTGCATTGTTTGTTCTGGCCCCATCTTTATCTGATAGACCTTACGTCTGAGGTAGTACTGCATACCCAGGCTACAACTCTGGTAAGTGCTCGCTAGTATATTCCATATGTCATGCGAAGTGTCCAGATCAGCTAGTCGATTCAACTGAGCATCATCTACAGAGGCAGTAAGGAGAACAATTGCTTCTTGATCCTTTTGATCCATCCGCTTGTTAGGGGGGGTCAGGTTTGGGCTGAGTAACAACATCCCAAAGCCCGTCTCGGACCAGCACTGTCTTGATTCGCTGCCTCCAATAGGAATAATTGGAGCCATTCAGCAGTGAGATCCGGATCCTTTCTCCTGTGATAATATCCACTTGTGAAGAGGCCGCCATCTTAGAAACTGTTGATTGGAAATCTGAGTCCTAACACGCCTATCTGCCGATCCGCGTTGCCTGTGGAAACTCAGGGTTGTCCCTGCCACAAAACATAAGATAATCCTAGCTTCTTGGCTATAGGGCGAGCCAGACCTAAACATTTGACTTTAGATAATACAATGAAAGTGGGCTAGACCCATAACCTGTTGAATATATCTTATGTACTTAACAGTGAAATGCCTGGAACCTAAAACTAAGGATAGGTACAAAAATAAAGTTACTTACTTCTCTATGCACAGGGTTTATTGTGTTTGATTCACAAGCAAAAATACATTGGATGAGACAAGTGTGCTCGATCCAGTTCAACTAACAACAATGAACAAAATCAAGATGGAGACCAACAAGACAACAAAACGTGGCACCATCTAGTAATCACATCTGCAACATATAGCAGTGGTGCCATCTACCGTAGCAAAGCTGCAGATATAAGGATACACGTGCAGGTGCGTATATGCCAACATTCTAGTTCCGTAATGGAATATCGTGTCTCAGCAGGCAATAAAGTACGGCTAGCGTATGAAATCACCCGACGATCCTTGCCGGATCCCTGGTGAAGAATTGCACCGAGTCCTTTTAACGAAGCATCCGTGTCTAAGGATAACGGAAGTCCCGGAGAAAACATCGAAAGATTTGGGGCCGTAGATAGGGCTGACTTAAGACGAAGGAAAGAAGCTTCACAGTCATCAGACCAAGAATAGGTAGTGGTGAGGCTGGTCAACGCTACGAGAGGCGAAGAAAGATCAGATAAGGACTCGGCAAAGCGACGATAATAACCTTTGAGTCCCAAAAAGCTACGGACAGCCTTACGTGTGGTCGGGCGAGGGAAATTCGTAATCGCGAAGATTTATCCTCATCCACCGAAATACCAGCGTCAGAGATGACATGACCCTAATAACGGACGTGTTGAAAGGCAAAAAAACATTTGCTCGGACGAAGGCGAAGATTAGCCGACTGAAGCATATCAAAAACCTTACGAAGGTTATCCATGAAGCGAGGGAAAGTATGACCGAAAACGATAATATCATCAAGATATACCAGACAAGCATCCCAACGAAGTGAGACCAACAGCTGGTCCAAACCGCGTTGCATGGTAGCTGGAGCAATACAAAGTTCGAACGGCATGCGATTAAATTCAAAATGTCCGTCGGGACATGAAAAAGCCGTTTTCTCTTGATCTTCTGGAGCCATAGCAATTTGCTAATAACCAGACATGAGATCAAGAGTCGCGAAGGCTAAGGCTAAGCTCCGACGGGGACAAAGCAAACAATGAACGGTACAAGGACAGAAAGTCCCGAAGTTGAGAGAGGTTCGCATCGGAGAGATCCGGATTAATCTTGAGAGAAGACAGGAAAGACGAGTCAACAGATGAGGCAATAACGTCAATCGAGGGAATCGCTGTGATGGAGGCAACATCATCATCGTGCAACACCGAACCCATGGCAACGGTGCGACCAGCACGGAGATGAATAGGACTTGAAGTAAAGTTCGCCATTTCCAACAGGCAAAATTTCCGTTCGGATACAAGCAATATACCGTACGCCCGACGGACATCCCAATTGTTTACTTCCCGAGGAAGAACAGCACACACTTCACTAAGAGGTGCTGAACGGGGCAGTGTGCAAGGCACTCGGGAAACTGACCAAGCTGGGAGAACGGTAGCGATAGAAAGAACCAATGAAAACGTTTGCGGCAGCGAAGGTTTCAACGACACAGGAGCAGAAAACTGTTTATCGGCGGATATTGGTACGACACTGTATAAGAAAGTGCAAGCATCGGAAAAAGTCGTAGTATTGCTGACATCATCATCATAATAAAGAAGTTCCAGTCGGGGAGAATAAATAAGGCCGCAAATTCGTTGGAAGTCGTAACCAAGAAGCAGGAGAGGACCCGTTCGTTCCATGACGTAAAACGTATGGTTAGTTGTACGTCCAAGTTAGGATACCGGGACTACAATACGACCAAGAGTAGGAATTAGGTTAGTAGAAGCATCGATGATCCCGCGAAAATCCGAAGTTAACGGAATAATGGGAATATCACAAAAATGTATGATATCCCAAGTGATAGTAGAAATAGCGGCACCTCCGTCAATGATTGCGAGTACCGGATGACCATCAATCCGTAACCAGATGTCAACGGTGGGATGATGTTTACCGGCTGGCGCAGGAAGGATGGTGTCAACCTGACGGCGCGGGCCAGGACGTTGATACTCAGGCGGAAGATGGCAATTTTTTTCGAACATGGCCCAAAAGGCCACAACCGTAGCATAGAATTGGCGTAGTAGAAGGAGTAGTAGAAGTAGTAGACAAAGCAGATTTAACCACTGGTTTAACCGAAAATTCCAATGAAAAAGGCGTCTGTAAAGCGTGTTCAATAATACGAAGGCGAAAATTAACGGAATCCAGATCAGTAGACATATTGCTAGACATTTGGAGAAGAACTTGCGGCAATAGTCCTTTATAGAAATTACAAATAATTTCCTTGTCAGGCATATCAACGTCAACCTGAGAGCAGAGATGGGTAATCGCAATATAATATTCAATAACAGATTCGGAAGGGCCTTGCGTACATTTTTTTCGAGATGTTCCTTCGTCGCTTGCTTCGAATGAGCATCGTGAAAAAAGTACAGAAATATTTTACGTAGTTCAGGCCAAGCAAGAACTTGAAGTTTACGGCGAGAACTTTTAAACTAGGCTAGGGTTAGCTGACCGCGAAATTGAGCCGGCCATTCGGATTCAAGGATACCTTCCGTGTTCGAAATCATTTCGAATTCGTCCAAAAAATCTAACGCATCACTGATACCGTCAAAGGTCGGCAGCCTACGTAAGCATCGTGTAGGTGGATAAGGACAGAATTATCGAGAAGAAGATAAAGTCATTTTCGGAGAAGTAGAGGGAGAAACCATTGAAGACACCAAGGCCGCCAATGATTGCTTAACGCGTTGACGTGATGGTTCGTCGAGCGAAATACGAGCGCCCAAAGCAAGGCCACCAAAGATTTGTCTATGTCAGAGATCGAATTCGACGGAACGTTACGAAAGATTCCGCATAATCGGACGAGTCTTCTTAATCGCTGGAAAGAGGTTTATCACGAACTTTGGGTTTAGCAGTTTTAACAGAAGCCTTGGGTTTAACGGAATCCGCAGGCGGCTTCGGCTTTGGAACGTCAAAATGTATTTTTGCGGGAGTTGCCAACGTAGGCAAGGTGCTAGCAGGCGGGGGTTGGATAGGAACGAGAACCGTATCTTCCACGGACGATTTAGTGATAGAGGCTGTAGTAGGGGCAACCGCACCTCCACCATGTAAGTTCTGGCCCGAGCGAGTGCCCGCGGCCGGTCCGTCAACAGCTGACACAGAAGTAGCCATAAGCTGAACCCGGAGAAAACACACGAATTTGCGTGACAGTTCAAAGTTCGAATAAGCTTTTATTCATTTTGTACGGCGTAATTATTATAAGACAAGGCAAATAAAAGAAATAATTTACGGCCCAACTGGGGCAAAAGCAAAAAGTTAAACTGGGGAAACGAAATGGCGAAGTGCGACGGAAACACAAGTAGTTTGTACTTGAAGACGAAAGAAAAGTCGCTTTTCGAATGCAGACTAATCGAGTGCGGACCAAAAAAGGCTAGAATTGAGGTTTGTTTGAGACCTGATCGGCAGAGCCCGTCGTTACGCGACAAGACTCACGGCAGAACTTACATTGTCCCCTTTACCGACGTCCCTTAAATTCCCAACTTGGGAATGCCAAAAAGTCACGACACATTCCTGATACTGTCCAAGTGCAGGGTCAGGAATGCGATTTGACCTTACGACGTACGTCTCCGCCTTCGACCCTGACAGACCCTACATTTGTCAAGTCCTCTGTGTCTGAATTCCTTGCGGTTTTAGCATCGGAGCTTCGCCAGGCATGTGATCGAAAAGAACATGCTCAAGATGTTAGGCGCAACAAAGCTAATCAGAAAGTACTTAGACCCGTATTCGAAATAGGCGACAGGGTGTTCGTGTGTTTGACAAGCTATGAGCTATGGGACCCATTACGCAAGGTGTCCATTGGTGTTTATAACTCTAAAGACATCACTGCAGAAAGGCTTAGATCCCAAGTGGATCCGGTGGTCCAAACAAAAAAGGCGGGGCGGCTGCCGTCTCATGCGGTGCCTTTGGCTATAGCCAACGCCGAGAAAGTGTCAGGATGCAACAAGTTGTTAATGCCCTTAGTCCCGTGTCACCAGACGAGGAAATGGACTCTTAATTCTAGCACCAAGACCACGGCCTCAGGGCGCAAGGTTAAGGTCCTCTTCGATTCCAAACCATAAGAATGGTTGACTTAGGTCTTGAAATAGCTGAACTAGTCAATACCGTAGGGAGGGATAGGGCTAGATATGGATGAAGTTGTGGAAATGTCTTGCAACATGGCCGCAATTCGACATTTTGAAGACATGAGGAGATTGGATTCCGAACAGGCCAGCTCCTCAAACTACAGAAAGACCATGTTTTACAAAATAGGCAGGGCTGCTAACTTAGTGGAGTTCCAAAATTGAAACTACAAGCATGTTCGAAAATTTTCCGACGTGCTTAACCCTAACTATTACAATGATGGGACAATCTCCAGCGATGACGCTTTGCTGGCCGAATATTTGGGACACGTATGTTTCCCACAATCCAAAAATGCGCACATTACCATTGCGAATCATGTAATATATCACACAACAAGGCGGCTAGCCCTCAAAGAGGTGCGAAAAGTCGCAAGAGACCCAATTGCTGACCCGGAAATTGACCTAGCCGCAGACAATGCAGATTCACGGTTAATGTCGTGTAAAGACAACGACCAATCTCGTCCGCTAGGAGTCGCTCAAAGACTGGTTTCCACCATTTTCAATAGGAGCGATTTCGTTGGACGCGATCGTCGACTGAGACTGGACGACTCATCGCGGGCGACGGCGACTCTACTCCTCCACGAGCAGACAGATCGCAGAGTCGCCGCGATCTGACTAAAATAAATACTAATATCTAACTTAAATCGGACTCAAATCTGACTTAATAAACGTTTA
>JAQGCC010002510.1:0-18193 GCA_034698905.1 Xestoiulus laeticollis | reverse complement strand
ATGATAGATAAATTATCAAAGAATTTTTAGAAATTTTTCTTTTTCCAAAATTTTAATTACACAAGTCACTGACTTGGCTGAGAGCTTTCCCCATAGGAAACGGGGTGTTTAGTTTCCCCTTAAAGTCGTTATGCTCCTTAAAGACGTTGTGGTACATGTATCACGTTAAACAAATTTGAAATTGTAGTTTCCCTCAACCAGAAAATCCATTAATGTCGTCCCCACGCATGCGCATTGGCAAAAAAAAAACAGTGCTGCCAATATTGTCAAGATTAAAGGAAATGAATGCTCGATCAATCCCTCTAGTATTCCACCATGAAAAATGTATTAGCTTGTTCAATGTTCGTTCTTCTTTAATAGTAATTAAGCATTTATATTTTCTTCTTATTGTATAGTTCATCTCTTTAGTTGTGCATGAAGTTTAAAAAGATTATGCACTGCACAAATTATACATGTATATGGCGTACATGCACCCGTACATTAATTATGTGACCAAGTCTGCTTTTATCAAAAACTGTATAGCGTTCTCACAGAAATGAAACTTCATTTTCCTGGCTCTTTCAGTTTTAAAAATAATTTGCTCTATAACCGTCCTGACGACTGAAAATTAAAAAAAGAGAATATTTTTAATTTTTTTTTTTTTTGCTTCAGGAAGTCATTTGCAAAATACTGAAAATTGTTCTAAAAACTTGACTTCATTATGGCATCACACGATCTATAGTAGTACTTGTATTAAGTTTTAATTTTGCCTGTCATATCCGAATTTGAAATCATGACTAATTTTAATAAGTTAAGTTTTTAATTTAGAAGGCCAGCAATAATTCGTGCCATTAAATTTTAAATCTATGCACGAGTAGCGAAAATATACATATTTTGGTCATAAACGTGAGAAATACGTTGGCTATATGTTCACCAAGTAAAAACGGAGATTCTTTATTTCCATAGATACATTACTGGTCCTGCTGGATGCGTGTGCCATTTAACTTTTCTGATATCTAAGGGTAAAAACAGCGTAGAGCATGAAGCATGGCACGGCCTTGAAATGCTCCATGCTATATTCCATACTCTATGCTGTATTTATATTGTATTTATACTGTATTTTTATGCACCATTTCTATTAAATTTCATTAAGATTTACAGATTTTCAGGTTTGTGTGAACCCTTTACAGCGTAATTTGTGCGTAATGTTTAATTTATGAAAAGCCGAAATTATCAGCGAACCCGTATGAGTCGCATAATATTAAGCAGATTTTCCAACATTCCAAAAATGTTTGACATGTAGAACTTAATAATGAATTGATTCATGTGTGCATGCCTAGATTAAATGAAATTTTCACACCAACTTTGCTTATGTACAGGAAATAGAAATTCTGAACAACTAAAAACCAAACAAACCACTAGACTTAAACCTCAATTTTACAACTAAAACTGTTATTGAAGTTGCAGGCTATAGTATTAAAAACTCCTATATAAGATACGACTTATTTTCTCGCAGCGAATACTGAAAACCTATGCTCCAGGTAAAACTAATACACGTACATGTAATAAAACAATATTTGCAGCTATCTGGCATTGTTCCGATAAAAAAATCTGTAATGTTCCGACTCCTAGGAGTTCTCTGATATACAACACCAGTACAAAGACGTGACTTAAATTTGCTCTCAAGTCTAATATATGGTATTTTTCAACGCAAATCCCATGCTCGTGAGAGGAATTTCATTTCTCCCTAGGCTACCACCATAACAAAAATAAGCAAACATAAAAACAGAAGAAAAAAAAATCCAATAATTCAACACGGGGTCCAATACAATGAAGTCGGAAGAAAATGTTTAATTTTACATCCCTAAGACCTAAAAAAAAAGAGCTTAAACCGTAGCTGTCCATAAAGATTTACACTGGTATACAAAGGGTAATAAAATTAGTCGTGTGTGTGTGTGTGATGCAGTCTGGCCCCCAAAATGCTTTTAATGCAAACACACTTTTGTCATTCAACACTATCTAAACAACACGTATTGGCATTGGAAACTGAGGAATGTTTTCCCTAGACCACACTATAGACGGTGCGGTGTGATTCTCATCTTTCCATAGCCAGTATACATTTATCAATCGCATGCAAAGGTCGACACAAACAAAAACATTCCCTGATGTAAACCTTTGCCAAAGTAAATTTCAAAGATTCTTGAAAGCCACCTACCACAACGCATGCAGAGTTCCAATGGGACGAGCAAAATGGGGGGGGGTCAGTTTACTCTCTATACCGAATGATTACATTATTAATTGAAAATGTCATCAAGAATCAGGATGTCATAAAGCTGTTGGATCGAGATAGAAAAGCCCTATCGTGATCTCCCCACTCAATATTACCACTGCACGAAAGAGCACGTACATGTAGCACGATATAATGACTTGGCAAGCTCATAAAGGGTGCCCAATATAGGGGATATTCCAGAAAGTCAGCAAAGAACAACTTAATTGAACAGAGTTCTTCCTCACAAATGAAATTTTCAGCTTCCCTGACTTTTCCAGTCTTTAAGTTAAATTTTCCTGACCATCTTGATGATAAAAATTTACAGCTATGACAATATATCTAACATTTTTTGTTTCATCACATGTACTAAAATAAATTGTTTCAGAAAACAGTTTAGAATGTTCAGCAAATGGCATGCTTAAATTCAACTTGGGAACACACAAACCACAATTAAAACTTCTTTGCCTTTCTGAAATAAAATCGTAAAGAATAAGTGCCATTAAATGTCTGTACGAGAAGGCAAGAATTGTTTTTGAAAAACATCTAAATTGTTGTATAGTAGTTATTTTTGTGATAGGCTAACTAATATTACTGATGGCTCTAGTAAATCAAATTTCTAACAAGACGGCTTTCCCTGGCATTTTCAAAAAATTAATAATTTTCCCTGACGATTCCACGTTTTCCAGGTACATGGGAACATTGTTTAATACTACTGTCTCGCCTGTTCAAATAATAATAGTGACATTTTTCTAAAAAAAAAAACTCGTGTTGAACGATATACTTATATATATGCATCCTAAAATTGCTAAAGGTCTCGAAAAATGCCTATCTGAAAACTCTTATTCGATGAATATAAACTTGATGTAAATATTTCATGCAAGACATGCAGTATTTTATAAGGAAACATCTCAAGTGACTTTACACGCCACATTTAAATTTGTAATGCAATAAAAGTAATGTACAAGACTGATGCAAATGCTACAAGAAGTTGTATAGTAAAATATTTTCTTTCAAAATACAATATTACACAAAAAATGCGTTGCAGTAGGTAATTCTGTAAAAATGTATTTTGTCACATAGAAAACATACTAAACAACCATAATACAGAGCTATAACGAATATTTCCATGAGATGTGGTACTATATGGGTTTTAGACGGAAGAACCAGAGTTAATTAACCATTAATCTTTTTAAAAAAATGCATCAGTTCAAGAGCGCAAGAAGCGGCCCTTACAAAATTAGATGCAAATTAAATACAAAAGAACTTATCGTCGCGTTATGCATTTCATCAATTCCGGAAAAATTCATTTATGGGGCATACAGGATCGAAAGAGGGTGGCAACACATTGCTAATCGATATAATACAATGAAAGCAATGGTGCATGTCAAGACACTAAAGAAATGCCTTTCATCTAAAATCTAGAGCATTTTCATTCTAGATTTTTAGAGAATCTGAACTTGATCCACGAATTTTTCTTCCTTTTACACGTCAAGATTATGGTCAGCTAGTATTCTGACCAGACAAAAAATGCACTTAAAAAAATTAAATTTACTGCATTACTGGAACGAAAATGGGCTAGAATTTTGGGGCGTGTATTGCAACGTCAATGGGACGAAACAAAGGTCTTGTACGATTCCCAGAGGCCGATGAGTTTTTAATAATTCAACAGCTTTTTGTATAATTCTAGGTAAACCTTCTATACAGTATACCATTGAGCAGATGGTGGTGAGAAATTCCCATAGCGTTCCAAGCTATAATGACAGCAGTGAATAATTGACAAATGTCAATGGGCCATGTCGGGTGGGCCTAAATATATGAGTATATCACATTTTGTTAATGGGAACGGCCAAAACTGACAATCTTTTTAATGACGAAAAAGGATGTTGTAATAACATACAATAGTGGCCTCGAATCCTTCAAAATTGGTTTTTCGTGCACGAGCCATAAAATATTCACAAATTGTCATGCATGTATGCATTTGGTGGTGGTTATAATTTAATTTAGGCTAGCAGCACGACATGCGAGTAGAAAGCATAACCAAGAAGTGAATATCATGGAAATTGGTGACGTCCTCCATATACCTTAACCCCACGCTCATTTTTGCACAAGTCGGTTAAGTGTTAATTAGGGCCTGCGTGGAAAAGGTTGTCGAGTAAAAATGAAATTAATAAACAATCATCCATCATTTTCAACCACGTTGACAGCAAAAACTCATGAAATGCTGAGTCTAAATCATTCTAATGGGTCATTTCCCCAGCACTGTCATGCCTGTATTAAACCAAACGGATATGACTAATGCAAAAAAGGAATAGGAAAAATGCACAACTCATAGCTAAATTCAATGTAACCACAATTTATGCTGGCAATTCCTGTAGAAGTAGTGACCATGCATGCACAGGAATAACTTAGAAGTTTGTCAAAACCACGACAAACAGCCATTTAGGGGAATTTATAAGAAAATATTACAATATGATATGCAAAATTGAAATCAATGAAAGGGGGTTGGCGAATTTCGGATATTGCTGGTCAAGGGGATGATAATAATTTAACAAATTTCACATCACCCAGGCACACTAAAGCCTTTAACCGCCATAGCACACTAAAGCCTTTAACCGCCATAGCACACCCAAACAGGGACACCAAGGGAGAAGCTTCATCTCGTGCTGTATATCAGAAATTAATGAAAAATAAAACGAAATTCCTGGAAAATATGGAATGTCGATGGTGAATAGAAGGGATCAAGGGAACCAAACACAACGCACAATCAAACTTCAATAAAGGGGGCATTATTGCTTTACAAACTCAATAATGGTATAGTAAAACCTGTCTAAAAGCATCCTGTGTAAAATTTCCTCTCTAAAAGCATAGAATGTGCCCGACCCAGGTCTGGAAATGTACCTGTCTGTAAGCATATACGGTCTAAAAAAATATTTTTACTGGTTACAAGAGTATGCTTTAAGACTGCTTGCTTTTATTATAGCAGAAATACATTTCACAATATGCATGCAGTGTACATTGAATAGAATGAAATTCCTACAAAAATGATAAAATCTCTTTAAATAAAAACTACCCAAATGAATCAAACTGTAAACACAATGACAAAGTGAGAAGTTTTCATAGCTTTGTAAAGCCAAAAAGCAATAAACATGAAATTATAAGAAAACTTCTACCAAATACATGTATACATCAACCACATACATGTACAAATACATGCAAAAATATATTTAAAAATGTATGATGTAAAGGGAATGAATCAAATAAACCAACAAGCATCCTTTAAGAGAAGTGTAAAAAATGATTATTGTTTAGGTACTCAAGATGTATGAATTTCTTCGAATGTTTATAAACAAAATGCATATTATAATCTGAGTGCCACCCATGCAAATAAATACATAAAGTTAAGTGCATTTTTTAGTGTGCATATACATTACATGTAGTTTTCCTTCCCTTCAAAGAAAATATTCTTAGTGATGCATGCATGATAATAAAATTAAAGCGAAATCAATAGGACCTAAAAGACTGCATCAGAAATTTACACGCACTACTTTATGTCCTACAAGCATTGTAAAACTAAGCATTTGCTCCTAGAATTTTTTGCGTTAACGTTCATACACGACACTGTCCCGATTCCGTTCTAAATCCCCGTGTATTGAGCGAATATTTTCGTGTCTACTTTCATATACATAAATTAGTTTGCACAGCGTTATTGATCAAAGAGATCCAATGCTAATAAGGCCTTGGGCAATGAAAAGTAATTTCAACGCAACAAGCCCCTTTCAATGGCCTCGTCTACCCTTCTTGCTAAAATTGCAACCCTTTGTGGTGACATGCATGATATAGTAGAAGAGCATTGAAGATAATCATTTTTATTCATCGTTAGACAATAAGGACAGCATGAGTGCAATGGAAAATTTAATGTGTCAATCCACGCCTCTGTAATTCCCCCATCCCAACAAATTAATGCCCAATGTCTTACTTTTATGAATGATCAAGAATGAGTTTCCATTTGGCAATAAATGTTGCAGAAACCGTTTCGTCCTCATTACAATAAATCTTTCAAACAAAAAAAAACTCATTACTCATTCCAGCTCGCGCAAATTCCTGAATGATTCCTGATTGCAGATGCATTATCAAAAGCAGAAAGACAAATTGGTATACATTATTTCATCATTAATTCTAAAAAATCCATTTGCATCAACGTGTACAATTTATATTCCGAACAGTGCAAACACACACATATGGTAAGCTTTGATATGACTTTTGCATCCATAAACAATGTCACCAAAATTGGCAATTTCAAATTCATGACGACGAATTGCAAACAAATGTATCCAAAACACACATTGTGGTTTATAGTTTTGTGAAAACAAGTTTTCAATGCAAACTATTCCACAGAGTTCAACTTTGTAAACTTAATAGCAATTTTAATTACAAGGAAAAACATTGTATTCATACAGCTCTTGCACTTTTGCATTTTGAACAAACTTTGCATTCTTCATTTTCTGAGAAGAGATTTTGTGCTAAGATCTTAATTTAAGTCAAGACAATGATGAAAAGATTAGGTATATAAGCCGACATTAAATAGTTGTCCTATTGTTATCCCATTATACAAAAAAGTGCGTTTCTAATTGCAACGCAGCTGGATAAAAAAAAACACTTGGCTTTATGTTGCACATTGCCATTTTGAATTCTTGCCTTGAAATTACCCTTACGAATGGAAAATTAATGAGTTCCTTCCGACAAAATGGACACCCTGTAGCTAATACCAATTAAGCGTGCCTAATTTCATTAAATTTCAGATTTTTTTTTTAATTTACAGCAATCCTTCACTTCCATTTCCAAATACAGAAATAATTGCATAGGGTGTTTTTATCATTTCCTTTCAGCCACACACCAATTATAAGAAATATATGGAAATGACCTGTCTAAAAATAAATGTTAATGAATAAAGTATTACTTCTAGCTAGGGGAATGGGCAAAGCGTTCGTTTTATGCAGAAAATACCTAATTCTTCTAAGCAACGCAGCTGGCAAAAAAGTAATTTCGTTAAAACTACTGTGGGTAAACCCATTATAAGTGGATTTCTGCCGCTATACAATTGCATTTAGTATGCAAATGGAAATTTATGGTATCCAAGCATGCGAGCATAACGAAAGCCTTTGCAAGTGTGTGCCTTGGTTATCAAAGCTTAATCATTCGGCGTTATGCTGAAGCACATTTCAAAATAAATTCAAGATGAGTGCTATATGTATATATTTGAAATTCATGAATCAATTGCAGCAAGGGTTTCGGAAGCTTTTATATAGCGAGCAAACAACGCACACGCAGTGTCAGAACCTAATGAAAATTAAATCAAAATTTCCAAATCGAAAATGTGCATTAACGAAACGGGTCAATAAATGTTTCCTCTCAAATTATGAATACTGCAACTTATCAAATGGGAAAGCATCCCACTCGTGTTGAAATTTATCCTGAGAAAATCTCTGAAGCATTTCATTCCACGAGGATTTTATATTTAAAATCAACAGATTACACGATTCGAGGTTTATGCTAATTCGGTCACTCCGGTGCATTAGTAGTAATGAAGAAGCCAACACCATGAAATGAGATGAATTAAACTGAAAATTATAAGATTGCGAAGGAGTATATACCTAACAAATTGCGTTTTGCTCATAATGTTACAAGTAACTATTCGAATAAACATTATACCCATGATTGATGTCTTCACTACCAGATGCCTCGTTTCCCTTGATAAACTCATTAAATTATAATGAAAACCTTATGCAGAATTTCGAAAATTAAAATTAGTCGATAATGCACGCGTTTATTTTCGTTATTTATGATACTCATGGAAAAAAAAATACGTTGTCCTATTTTTTTTGCATATAATTACTTGAAAAACATGTGGGAGTCATATTTGTCGATGATGATGCTTTGGGATTTAATTTCAACCTTCATTGTAGATGAGAAAAATTAGATTATTCATGTTAATAATCTTTAAAAAAAATGGGAGAAGCAACACGACTGCGTGGTTTTCTTAATTAATATCCAATGCATATTCTGAATTTTGAGGGAGTCAATTTTTGAACTTTACATTCTGACTTTTCCAGCGAGTTTTCAAAACAATTCTTCCTGACCATACTGAAGTACAAAAATATAATTACAAACATCTTGTCTTGAAGAACTTGTTTTAGAGCACTATTTACAATGTTCAGCAAATTTCCACTTTAACTTGAGATAGCACTAATAGTAATAAAACAGTTTTTTCAATGTAATTTACCGGAATAAAAATCACAATAAATTAAAATTAGTTTCTTATTAGCAGGTTAGGGAATATTCGTTTCATTCAATAGTTATAAGCTTACCAGCAGACAAAAAAATACTTTTCATCTCAAAACTTGTAAAATCTATGCTAAAAATTATGCTAAAATGAGTCAAAATTGAAATTCCCGAATTCTATAGATGGAGGGCTGGCTGAGTGTACCATCTCTATACTTTTGTTAGAACTATTAATTGGTTATGTGAAAGTGTATCAGTATTCAATTTAGTCATAGGTGGTACATTAAAATCTAACATTTGGAGATAATTCACATGGACCTTATCTCACACAGACCTATTTTTCATAGACAATATTTTCATAACTGCATGTATTAATTAACAACATGTTTACACTTCACAAAAAGCATATATTTGTATATACACTAGCCATTATAAACCATTTTTTATTAACAAATGCGTACAGCAAATGTGTAGGCCTACAGTAAAACCTGTTAAAAGTGACCACCCTTAATTATGTACAAATTGCCAATGGAAAGAATGCAAAAGAGATGGCACACACATGTGGTAACAAGTGGTAACCTTATGGAGAATTTTTATGACGGAACTGTATTGCAGGAAAACCATTTTATGAAAAGTGGTCACACACTTAGGTTTTCCGCATCAAACTAATAATATTAAACATATGTTGTGAATTCACCATATAACAAATACTTTGAAAAACATAACATTTCTTAAGATAAATTCATTTTCTGTGCAATTTTCAAATGGGTTAAATGAATTGGTCTTTGAAGAAGTACAGAGTCGTGCCAAGACATCGCCATCCTGTATTGCATTACAGGGTTTATGCATTAAGGTCATGGGGGTGTAATTATGGTTACAAATGGTTACTTAATTATCACCACCAAATGGGCGAGGCACTTGTCCATTTACGACAAACCCGATCCCAGTCCAACAAAAAAGGCAGAAATTGGCTTAAATCTTTCAAGTGGCAAACGGTCCATTGGTCAGCATCTCAATCGTGAAATTTCACGAATCACTTAACAGTGGAGAGCTTTAATATCACTTAAGAAGTGTTTTCAGAATAAATGGTGCTTCGTTATGGGTTACATCCAATGTTAAACGTGTTCGGTGTCCATTTTACAGTTAGCAACATTTTGCACTTAAGTTTGGTTGAGAGAGCAGCAGCTGAACAGTAAGTAAAGTGGAGAGAAACATGGACGGATGATGGAGGGACAACTTCTGTTGGCAGAAATAAAGCAAACAAATGACAAGATGGTTTCCATTTCCCCACCCTTCTTCAAACACTTTTCGTCCATTTACCCCACACCGTGAGGCGAAGTCTGGTGAGCGTCAATCAGTGTAACGTTTTGACAACAAGAGAGAGGGTGGGGAGGTGAATAAAAGCCAGCAGTGCTGCAAAGTTGCCAAGAAAAAATGGGGGAAAATATGAAATGCCATCTGCTCATACCAAAAGCCGCTGTTTAAAATAACCAATACCCAGGCTGTGAACAAAATCTGTTGCCGAAGATTACGACCACTTGATAAAACATACCATAAAACCATGGTGGTGATTTCGTAAGGGAATATCTTGAAGGCAGTAGGAAGTTTGGAGCACCAAAGAGAATGCCTCTTGAAAAGCCAAGAATTTGAAAAAGCTCTTACAGACTGTTTTGATGGCGCACTTGTATGATCCCATGATGGTTTGGGCATCAAGTACTATGTATACTGTATCAGGGTGGTCACAAATTTTCAATTTCCTTGACTTTTCCCTGACTAAAATCCAAAATTCCCTGACCAAAACTAACTCGTTAAGAACAATTTGTTTGTCATAATGAAAAATAAAATAACAATTGCAATTAGACGCTTGGCAGAACATTCGATTTTGTAAATTTTGTAAATTTAGTAAATTATGAATAAGCTAGGAAATTGATTTTGTTGAATTTTATCAAACACATTTCAAAGAATAAAAAAAAAACAGTCTTATCAACCTTAACATAACTGCTGCTTGTTACACCTCTAATATCTGACATTTCTAATTTTATCCAAATGTCCATACAATTGCATATTTTCCATTTCTTTGGTATTAACCTTGACATTTGTATCACTTCCAGCATTTTGCCAAAACTTGTTGATAAAATAATCTTTGGCTTCGCTCAACATAGCGAAAACAGCTACAAGTAAGTTAATTGATGCCCAATAACTTATAACTAATGAATAACTTACACAATGGAATAACTATAGTAAAATGCCCAAATTCTTCACGAAGAACCCAACAGAATTGAACTATACTAAACGCCTGTAAACTTCCGTTTCTTACCCCCTATACAAGTTGAAATACCTTGTCCAAAATTTCTCTTGACATATCTGACTTCCCAACACCAAATTTTCAGAGTAATGTTGAGCACATGTCGACCACTGCCCACCAATGTCAGTTTGATTTAGAGACCACTTCAATCACTCCTTCAAACTAATTATGCCTCCATCTGTTAGGACGTTGGGGAATTGCAATCCTCCATGGACTTAAATTTCGTGTTTTCAAACATTAGCATTTCTCCAGTCGTGTACACCGAATGATTAGTTCCTTAAAATAAGGTTTTAATATGAAGAACTCCGAATTTATATGGCACCCTTCTTATGCCATATACTCTTTTTATAGCATTTACGTCGATCCTATCACCAAATTAATTCAAATGAGCCTGAAGCTGGCCTAGACTATCTCTTTTTTTTTCAATTGCAAGGGATTT
The DNA here is from genome assembly GCA_034698905.1 of Xestoiulus laeticollis. Classification (NCBI taxonomy): domain Eukaryota; kingdom Metazoa; phylum Arthropoda; class Diplopoda; order Julida; family Julidae; genus Xestoiulus; species Xestoiulus laeticollis. The sequence goes on along the minus strand of JAQGCC010002510.1, from coordinate 6,922 downwards.
TAATTAAGTTAGCATTGGGTCTCTCGTAAAATGTACAGACTTGGAGCCAGACGCTTTTCTGTCAATTATGTTACGCAAATAGGGACGAGAGAACAAAACGGAAAACTTTATGTATTCAAATCATTCCCAATTCTAATTGAAGCAAAATTTTTGGTACAGCCAGTGCAATGACATGAAAGCAGGGGAAATAAAAAAACATCATTCAACGTGGGTGTCAACACTGTTGAAAATGGTGTTGTCTATGCAATTTTCCAGGGAATTATTAAAGCCCGATTTTCCTTAAGCCTTCATCTTTCCATGCACCATGATTTGGTTCATAACTGCAGGCCTCTATTCACCATCCCTTCGCTGAAACCATTAATTTTAATTTACGAAGTCTAAAATATTAACATGACAGCGTGTGTGGCATATGTATACATAAAAGGCGAAGGATTGTTAGCTTCTGGCTGACACGTTAGAGCACGTACATTAACTATAGAGAAACTAGAGCATTTCTATACATATAGGGGGTTATAAGCCATTACACACTGCTGTAGACTCAATTTCACCCACGTGTCTGTCTCTTAATTAAATCCAGAGTCATGGCATTAGCTCATTTTGGACCAAAAGTTGGTCAATCACAATGCCTGTGTGTTAAGTTTGTTGAACCTCGATGAACAAACACTGTTTCCGCCCAAATTTGATTAAATAATCAAAACACGAGAGTAATTTGCTTCTTGATGCTGGTCTTGGCTAATATTTCATCAACACCTTCCATTGCACCATTGCAATAACATGAAGAAAATTATAATCCTAAGTTAGTAATAGTCCTATCGAAAGTTAAGGTGGCTATCAAATTCCAAAGTTTCAACCCGAATACAACAATCTACCAAGTGTTTCAATAGATACAATAAATTTCTTTCAGGTGTAATTGGTTATTATTAAGAGCTTGACATCCAGAGAAAAAAAATGTGGCAGAGACACTGACACTATATATAGCATGGCACAGAATACAAAGTATTTTTAAATGAGAAAAGTGATCCAGTATTGATAGATGTACTGTGATACTTCAACCCCATGAACTTATGTAAAAAATTCAAGATTTATGTAGACCCTGATACACAAGGGACCTCACCATAAATATCATGATAAACCGTAAATATAGAAAAAATCATGCACTATACATGTACAATGTATAAGATTTACGTAGACTATTTACTTTATGATTGGCTGTGTGGTGTAATTAAGAGTAAGGTTAAAACAGAAAGAAAGATGACTCATATGCCACTCTCCATTTAGGGGATTTCCCATTTTCTCCTTCCCCATTTTGTGAAGTTAAGTGCATTGCATGCAATGGAAAAGTTGCAAAAGAGATGACACACCCTGGACACTATATAGAAATAGGCATGTGGTTCCCTATATAGAGAGAATTTCCATGGAGGAAAGCATGTATGCACTAAAATCAATTTATGAAAAGTGGTCACAATGGAGAAGTGGTCCCTATAACAGATTTTACTGCATTTCAAATTGCTATAAATGAGATCCAACTGAAAATTTGATTCTCATATCGTATACAAATGCAGGTATAGAAAAAAGTGGGGAAATGGCTTATAATCAGTTTACATAATTCATGAGTGAATACAGCGTTTTTATAGAAAATTCATGACGTGAGTAAATGAAACCAGAATGTGAATACACAATTTTGAGAAGAAACACTGAAACCCTATACATTACAAAATAAAATTACAAACACCTACATGTACAAATAGCCTACTTATCAATTCTGAATTATATGCAACGGTTATAGGTAAAACCTTTAGAAAGACTTAAAAAGGTTCCTTTACAGCTTTATAAACACTGTTGAGGGATTTATAGTTCCAAAGGCACCAATTATGCATTATTTGTAACAACACAGCTCTGGAAAACTCCATTATCTTAATCATATTGTATAATCGAAACGCCATTAAATGCAAATTACAAGTATTTTTAAATGCAAATGTTTATAAATGGAATTCAGATTATAATGTATAAGCCGCTGAATAAACAAGCGTCGTGAGACAAGAACTCGTTGAAATGCACCCTTTTTAGAGTTGGCTACCATCACAACTAATTAAATAAATGCACAGGCCAGATTAATGATCCTATCAAGATGTATAATATTTGTCAACTGCGTCAGCAAAAACCACATTCGTTAAGCGCATAAATTAGATAAACCCAAATGGAAAAAAATACTAGTTTTCTAATTAATGTATAATGTGAGATAAAAATCCGTTGTTGAATAATAATTCGGGGATTTACATCAAATATTAACTGGAATAGCTAAGTCTACAATGACATGGAGCATGGAAATATACAAGAGATGCAATCACGCCTCCCTATACATGTATTCTAGGCAGGGACATGTCAGAAATGTTCTAAGCATCCATCAATCTCATTATTCTCTCAAAAGTCACATAATCACAGGTAACACCAATAAATGTTGCGGCAAAGCTAACATTAAAATTGAACAACGCAGTTTAACACCAATACAGGATACTTTCTATAGTAAATCATATTTCCTAATTTGCTGCATTCCGCCAATAAAATATCCAATTTTCAAATTGGGTTTCTGTTAACAAGTTGAAGAAATCGATGCAGTGAGCTTATAACGAACACATTTTAGCTCTGTATTTTAGTTTTTAAAAAAAAAATACATATAATCGTTTTAAGCTTATTTCAAGGAAAATCACTGCAGGGAAAGAGCTAATCATTTCACTGTACTCATAAGCAGCAAAAAAATTAAATAACAAGCATTCCTAGAAACATGCATGAATGAATGAATGGTAGACGCACACTGATAATTAATTAAATAATCCCTGCATAAAATGCATGAAAACCATTTTGCCAAAAGAAAAAATTGTTACAGCAGCAATCCCTGTTAATCCAAACAGACATCACATCTAATTAGTACGGATTAGCATATCTTTTTAGTCTCACAAATTTCTCTTATTTAGACTATAAGCTCCTGTAGTGACAACCTGAAATTGCATCAAAAATTACTGCAAGAACCAAGCAAAACTAAGACAAAATTGATATTAAGAATCTTAGCAATGAAATACAGTGGAATTCGCTTGTAACGATGCCGGATATAGCAATATTCCGGGAATTCAGTGTTCTTTTGTTCTGTTATAATCTAACGTAAAATAATTTTGTTCGTATACAATTTCGAATATAATGATCTCATTTTGAAACGAAATATGGTTCTTTCATTCGCCTATAACGATTTTCTGAGATTTCCTCTCCCTTTTCCATGGTCCAAGTGCAACTACATGTTCATGTAATGTAATGACAAAATGATTTACAATATTAAAGTTGTGTTGTATTTTTATCTGAAATCCAATTATATTTTTTTTTAATAACGAAACATTAACTTTCATAAAGCAATTTACTTTTCGTAGAATATATATTAAATTTAAGTCAAATTTGATAATTAAATTTATATATTTCACTGCTGATATTTTTTAATTTTTGAAATTTAGAAATACTCATACTATAAAACTGCGCAATTGACCTTAAATTCATCTTTATTATTGGATAATTGCTGTCTCAATATTTATATACAAGATTTATACTTTTTCAATTTTAATTAAATGGTTTCACTATTTAAAAAAAGTTTTAAACCTCGCCTTAATTTACAGTAAATTTACCTGTACAAACTGATAACCTATCATGTAATGACTTTTTTCAGTCAGAACATTTGATAAACACGTGTAAATCAATAAATCCGGATATAAGGATGTTCGGGTATAACGATCTGGTTTCTTAGGTCCCTTGAAGAACGTTATAAGCCAATTCCACTGAATTTTGTTTCAGCAAATCAGGTTAGTTTAGAAACCTGACATTTTAAACCAAAGCACAATGGCGATGAATCTCTCATCTATGAATTAACGACCATTATGTCAAACCTGCCAAAGTCGGTTAACAAATCGTGGAAGTTTAAGAAAATTGCCCATTTTACAGAGGTGTTTAAGACCGGAATCGTTCCACCATAGAATCCCCATGAATCAACACGACCATCGTCGCATATGATACCATTAATTTTGCATTATTTATTATGGAAAGACCTCCCAACCTGCTTCTCCATCATCATTTCGTTTGAAATATTGCAGGACTAGGCGGCACCAGAAGGGAAGCAATAGGTTCCCTCGTCCCTTTGCATGGTCATCGACCATAAAAATGGTTGCCCATCGTTCGAAAAGGACGGTTAGCTAATTAATGATCCAAAAAAAGGCACTAGTTTCAGATTTACAAAGTTGCTGTCGCTATTAATCGGAAATGCGGGTTTGACGTACTCCTCATATTGCACATGTGTAGGGCATGTATATCTAGGGGGTTGATGACAGCAGTCATCTATGGCGTGCTTTTCTAAGGCCAAACAGGAGGCACTGTAGAATGGATGCATTCAGTACACATAATCCATACATTGTGCAATTAAAGTAGATTGACCACCGTGACTGCAATGTATTTTCTCTGCAAATAATCAATACAGGACGCAAAGGATAATTAGAAACGCCCAAATCTGACTAATTAAAGAAAGTGGAGAGAGAGCAGGGTCTAGATTAAAACCGGGAAATTGCCCCTCAAACATATATGTGTGGTAACCAGCTGTAAAAACAATCCTTGTACGATTAAACGAGTTAAGAAAACACTAAATTGCAGGATTAATTCTAAATCACGAAACGCTTTGATTAACTTCTCTCCACATCAGACTGTTCAATCTTCAGGACAACCTCGAAGAGGAAGGGTCATCTAATAATAATTGAAAACAGCATAATGAAAAATGTATCTTTATAAACAAATATGGACATTTTTTTTCGACGACTTTTCCAGTTATTAAAACAATTTTCCCTGACCATCCTGATAATTGCATAAAATCCTGAAAATGGTCATATTGGTTTAATCTTGGTATCACACGTACTTCTATTAAAATATTCTTGTTCAATGTCATTTCTGGATTAAAGCCCATGCATTTTCCAAGTGCATCTACATGCAATGTAATGACAAAATGATTTACTAATCTTACACTTGTATTTTTATCTGAAATCTAATTATATATTTTTTTTAATTTTCCAAACCAAACATTAACTTCTAAAAATAAATGATCGTATTTTGTATTAAATCTAAGTCAAATATTAATAATTACATTTATATTTCTCGCAATTTTAAAATACTATAAAACTATAAAAACTAAGATTTATCTTTATTATTGATTGTTTTCACGATATTGGTATACAAGATTTATGCTTTTTAGTTTTAGAAAATTTAAATAAACGGTTTCATTAACCTTTATAAAAAACTTATATTTTCCTTAATTTCCATCAAACTTGGCCACTGTATAAGAATAGGAACTATTGTTGACAAAGTTAAGCAATTGTGGAAATTGTGTAAAAAAAGGGCAAGGTAATGTTAACGACTGTCGAATTGTTATTAACATTCATTATTAGTTTAGCTCACATTCTCACATATTAGCAGCTCATTAGGCTATTCCAAGCAAAGTTTTAAAAGCATAACAATATGATAATCGTTATACATGTATATAAAATATACAAAAGCATTTTTAAAACATGCATTTCAGTTCTCAAATCATTCACTTTAAACCAATTCAACATCATGACAGTGAATGGTCTTCCCAGCCTCTAGCAGTCAATAAAGCAGTGAATGACAATATTCAATGTAATCTAACTCAACGAATGATAAAAAAAGAGGAACCACCATGCAAAAACTGTCAGCTGTCCACAGAATAGTACACAACTAAAGCAACAGGCTGTCGTATAAATACCAGGGCCATGTAGCCATTGTCAACACAACACAATCCAATAAGTAAAAAAACTGCCAATCTGCTGTTGCTGTTATTGTTATCTCGGTTTCTATGGAGAAGTCATGTACAGTATACGAGACGTGCATGCACCGTTAATGTTGAATTAAGATATATAGGTCCCCGATTCATCAAAAGACCAGCCATGCCTTTTATGATCGACTCAACTTATATTCTCCCCCTAATAATTATCTTTTATCTACTCTGTCATTTATGAGACTATGCGGTCATTGTCACTTGCCAACTCCATGACACCCGACTACTAAAAACAACATCTGAAAGCAGAACTCTCAATAGTTGGAATACATTAATGGAAAACGTATTTATCTATTGTACAGAACCTGTCGATACCGTTGACTGCAACATAGGAAAGCATGTACCTTATAATTAAAGTTATATCGTGCACAATTTATTAAAAGCAAACTGGCTTCCATTGACAACGACACAAATATGAAATTAAAATTTAACCTTTTATGAGTCATTAATTCAGATTAACTTTTTCTCCTGACACTTTAATAAAATAAAATAGATGCTTGTTTGGTGCCCTTGGATGCTGTTTTGGTACATAACCCTGGGAAGTGACCTGGAAATAATCCCTATACAAAAGTGCTTGCACGTTTTGAGTGGCTTTCAGCGCCACCTGCTTGTAATAAATTAATGGATTAGAGGAAACATAACGTACTGTTATATTGAACTTTAGCACTAACATAAAGCAGACTTTAATTTAATGAGTAGTTTTGTGCAAATCATCAATATGAGATTATGAGGATATTTGAATAAGAATGGATAACAATAATTATTATTTCGTGCTGCTGCATACAAACAAGGATTTAATGCAATTTAGGTTTGAAACAAAATTCAATACTTCTGTAACAAAATGTAAAATTGACAATTCGAAAGAAAATTCAGAACTGCACTATTGCATCAAATTCAAAATTGCACTTTTGAAGCAAAATTCAAAATTGCACTTTTGAAGCAAAATTCAAAATTGCACTTTTGAAGCAAAATTCAAAATTGCACTTTTGAAGCAAAATTCAGAATTGCACTTTTGAAGCAAAATTCAGAATTGCACTTTTGAAGCAAAATTCA
>JAQGCC010002509.1:0-18193 GCA_034698905.1 Xestoiulus laeticollis | reverse complement strand
TGCGCATGCATGGCACAAGTGCTCAATTTTCAATGTGCCCAAGTGCCCAGGAGTGCTCAGCTATCTGAGTTCCCCTATTGTTAAAATACATGTACTGTTTATTTGATTTCTCCATTGAATAAAGTTGATATTTATATCAAACCATGCATAATATAAACAAAATACGTTTTCTAATAATTCAAACAATTGCGAAAATATGAATGTAATTTAACAGAAATGCGTGCATATAAGGCACAATCGTTTTGCTAATGGGAAGGATGTCTGCAGAGTGGCACACTAACGGGATTGGCTACGTTTTTTTGCAATTTTGTGAGGCATTTTTTTGCTAATTTTTGTAGGCATTTGGGCACTTTTTTTTTGTCTCACTTGGCAATTTTTAGGGCTTTTTTAACAATTTTTTGAGCTTTTTTGGAAAGTACGAAAAAATTGTATATAATTTGTTCGTACTTTTTGTGCAATTTTTACGGTCTTTTGTTAATTTTCCTACGAAAATCTAGCAACAAATAATGGAGATATAGCCCATTTTAGAAGCAAAAAACACCTGACAGACATTATGGATTTTCCCCATAAATTTTTCACTTAAAATTACTATTTCAGAAAATTAGCTTAGAATATCGCGGTTTTTTCCAATGGAGGAAATAAGGTACGCGATTACGCGTGATTTAAGCCAAAAACGCGAAATTTGAAGAACATTTTTGTTTTTCGCCAAAAAAAGGCAAGGTTATAGCCTTTGCTTTTTTTCAAAAATCGGTGGAAAATCGACTTTTAAAATTGCGGTTTTTTCTTGATGTTTATGAAAGTAGACATCATTACGAATGGAAAAAACCAAAAATCGCCATATTTGAGAAAGAAAAACGCGAGATATTAGCATATAAACCGTTTTGATATAACGGACCTAATTTATGGATAAGCCTCATCGAGAAGCGCCGTATTCTCTGATGGAAATATTTCAGCGGCAAATTTGAATTAGCGAGTCTAGTACATGTATAATGCTTAAAATTCACAATTTTAATTTAAAATCCTGACATTTTCTTACATATTTTGAAAATAGATAAAATAGCAAGTGGAATAGAAATAAAAGCTAAAAAACACGACAATGTACGTATTATTTCTCCAGTAATTTTAATTTATTTTCAATCACTAGATGGCACCCTTATGGCTTAAGTAGCCATTCGTTTTGTTTCCGAGCAATGCATTATGGGAGTTTATGACTATGAAAAAGCTCCTGAAAGGCGCTTTAAAAGTTGGAAAATAATTGCTTTTAATTACGGCGCTTTTTTTAAATACTTAATAACCGTAAATTGGCTCCGTAAAAGAAATGAGCGTACATTGGACCCGGGAATTTTGAATTCATTTCAAATTAATATTCGAAAAACAAAAATGTTCTTCAAAACTCGCGTTTTCTAACTTAAGTCACGCGTAATCACGTAACTTACATCCTCCACTGGGAAAAACCGCGATTTTCTAAGCTAATTTTCTAAAAAAGTATTTTTAAGTGAAGAATTTATGGGGAAAAGCCACAATGTCCGTCAGGTGTTATTTGCTGCTAAAATGGGATAGATATCTCCAATATTTGTTGTTAGATTTCAGCGTTTATTTTGAAATTTCGAGCAAATGTAATTTGTGTACGACTTTTTTAAATTTTAAACCGAAATTGGGAGATATGCCATGCGGGTCAAATTTTGCCTTTCCTTTATATGTAGTAATTTAATAAAAATCGCGTATAAAGGATCACTCCCATTTCAACTAATTGCTTGCTTTCAACGGATTTGTGGGGCTAATACACAAAACATTTAAACACTGCAAAAAATCTCTTCTTGAATATTTAGTACTCTAAATTAATATTTCTTAGAATTATGAGGAAAATTTCGGTATTTGCAGAACATTAACATACTTAAATGATAAAAGTAAAGTTAATTTAAAAAATAAAAACAGCACGCATATAATAATTAGATGATAGTATAAGTATACAGGGAATAGATTACTGATAAAGTGTAATTAACAAACATTAAATGAATAAATTAATCATAAAATTAAAATTAATTTAAAAAAATATAAACAGCACGCATATAATAAATGTATGATAGATAAAATAAATTGCGAATAAATTACAACTAAAGTTTAATTAATAAGCATTAAATAACAAGTTTAAAATGAAATTAAAAAAAAAAAACACCACGCCGGTTTTGAATCAAGGATCTGCAAAATACAATGAACATACTACATGTAGTACATGTAACTACCTACAAATTACCACTTTCCTGAATGTGCTACAATGACAAGTAAACAAACGGATTGTAATTTGCAACGAGTTTCTGAAACCATCCAAAATTTGTTTCGGTAATGGAATCAAGATTAAAACAATCACTTTTAAAATACAATTAAAACATGCTCACCTTATAAAATGGTCATCTTATGCAGAATCGCAAATTCAAGGTTCCTATTCCGAAAATGGACATCTTTTACTCGAAACTTCATGTACAGTATCTGAAATTAAAAATTAAATGGCTCAAAACTTGCATATTATGCAGTGTATATGTCCATATTCCAAGTGAAGGTCATTATACCCATTGTCCACACATTTACTAATTTCACAATTAAAATATGCGCTATTATATGCAGATTTATGACACTTTGGACTCCTCAATGTCCAAAAGGACAAGGACAGGTCATACAGCTTTGTAAAGATAGGGCGGGGAAGGCAGAAATAATTAAAAGGATACCAATTTCGATCCCAAAATTAGCAACAATATTACATATTTTTTAATTAAATATTTTCGTCCAATAATTTCTAAATTAATATCGTATTTCTAATTTATCGGTCACGTTTTGACCAGAAAAAAGTTAAAAATTCCGTCGTTTTAAAAATATTTTTGAATGGTCATGACCAAAATTAGCACAATTTTCGTGAAAAAAAAATTGGAAAAAAGGCAAAATGAGAGACATCCGACTGTTTAAAATAGATAAAATTTAAGGGCAATCAGAACACTATCTAGTGTGACATTCCAGCATAGTTTAGTATACCCGGACCTACATGTACATGTACATTAGCTTGAAAATAAAGAGCGTATTAATATTGCACGTGGATATCTTAATTTTTATACATGTACACATGTACATGTACTGCCGTTTAAATAAAACATGCTTACCATATTAGATGGTCGTCGTATAACGGAATTGTCCACGTAAGCTTCGCATTCCATAAATGGATACATGTACTTGTACATGTACATGTATATTCTTTCAAATTATCTGCATTAGAAAACAGGAATGTCTCAAAACTTTTGTCCAATATTCAAAAACGGTATACTCGTTTTTATAGTGTATATATGCGCTATTATTAGCCCTTAGGTCTCCTCAAATATCCAAAATTAATTACATGTACCTAAATAATTTTCAAAAAGTTTTAAAAAATAGAAAAATAAAAAAGCTCTGTTTAGGCGTGACATCATTTATGCATGGCCCCTAGTATATAAATCATGTTTCTTTATGGTTTCAAATTTTTGCATAAAAATATGATTATTAAATTATGCAATGCCACGTACAATTGTTCAACATACATATAGGCGGAACCACACGCAATGATAACAAAAATCCCGACAGTTTCATATAAAAGCCAAAATGTATGGATGATCCTCGTTACGCCGTAGTATTTTTAAACGACGCATTTCAGCGGCAATTTTGAATGTGAGATTTTAATTTTCACACATACATGTATTTAACAGTCCCCGTACTACTGTTGCCCACCAAACTTCAAGCTCAGCTAAGATGTCATTCAAGCTTAACTTCAGAATTTCTCCTGCCGCTGTTTCTCAATTTAAATGCCTTTAAAAAAAACGGATGGATCTCAAGCTGTGCCTTGGCCAGTTCATCGATAGTTCTGCCTGGAAATGCAACTCCAGGCAGAACTATCGATAAATAAAACCTTCTGTCGGCTGCTTATTTGCCTACTTTTTAACCATGTTTTTAACCTACATTGTTTCGAAAACATTGGATTTTTGCCCATTTTAAGCGGAAATTATCGCAGGTAATGAGCTTAAATATCAATGGACAAGGTCCGTCGTTCTTGCAGCTCTGTTGTACACGTGAGTATAACACACAATTCGGCCTACTGTTATTTGTAATAACGTCTACAAGGTTTTTAAAATGCATCACAATTTCCTTGATGTGTGCACTAGGAGGTTTATGTAATATCCAGTTGCCTTATTAGTTACACTAAACAGAAAATATGATTGTACATTAGATTGTGCATAGCCATTATCTGACAAATAACCCATAGGTCTCACATTTTCCGGATGGAACTGTATCGGCTATACCGATTTGTTTCGCAATTACCTGTGCTTGCATGACAGCTTCCAAATTTAACCTCAAAATTCCAGATTTGCTAAGGTGTAATACTCATGAATGAATTTATCGTTACAGGACTAACTATCTTGTAAAGTTAAAACACGGACGCAATCATGTTACGGACGGTAGCTCTGAATAGGTATGCCAGAATCTTGTTGCAGCGTCGATACCTACTATCTGTCATTTTGCTCACTGTGTTAACTTACCATTCGGGAGTGCTCATGTTTTTTGGCGAGAAGGACTATGCCACGGAGTTCTCCTACCCGCTGAATCTTGGGTCGGCGGAGCTGCGGAAGCTGGGTGCACAGTTGCGATCCAAGCTCGGTCATGCCGATGTGGAACCAATCAATCGCTTCAAACACTCATTCATCTCGAGTGCTAGTCAAATGTGCCGCAACGAACTAGGCAGCAGTGCAGGACCGATCAAGCTTCTCTTTGTGGTTAAGTCCGCAATGGAGCACTTCGAGCGGCGACGGGCCATCCGTCAAACCTGGGGTTGGACGGGCCGGTTTTCCGATGTGGAAATGCGCCGCATCTTTTTACTGGGTGTGCCTGCCAAGCCCGATCTGGCTCTGCAGTCCCGGATTAATGCAGAGAATGGTGATAACTCCGACATTGTGCAAGCCACTTTTGTGGACAACTACTACAACAACACGATAAAAACCACCATGGGCCTGCACTGGGTTGTCACTCACTGTCCTGAGGCGCAGTTCATCATGCTTGTGGATGACGATTATTACGTTTCCGTTAAGAATTTGCTGCGCTATTTGCGGAGGCCTGCTCATTACCCTCTCTACCTTCAGCGTGCTTTCCTGAGCCTGAATGAAGACGCTAGGCTGCAACCTCCGAATGAAGATGACGAGGACGACCAAGGTGACGACACTGCCGACATGCAGCTCTACACCGGCTACGTCTTTCCCAGCAGCAAGCCATTCCGAATAATCATCTCTGCGTGGCACATTTCTTTGGCAGAGTACCCGTACGACCGCTACCCACCGTATGTCACTGCCGGAGGCGTACTGCTTTCCGCTGCTGCCCTGCGCAATATGTACTATGCCAGTCTGTACACGGAGTCTTTCCGTTTCGACGACATCTACTTGGCCATCCTGGCCAAGAAGACTGACATCCGGCCTAGTCACAATCCAAACTTTTTCTATTGGAAACAACCCTATTCCAGGACGGCGTACGCTTACTTAATTGCTACTCATGGTTACGGCGACCCGACTGAACTCTTGACGGTCTGGAACGAGCAGAGAACTCTGGGAAATGCATGATTGCATATGGCATTAGAGGAGCATAATTATCATTTTTAGAAACATTTTCAATTTCTTTTTTTCAACTGGTTTACATTAGGCCTATAGTTAGGTTTTTAAAAACTTCCCCCATCTCAGAAATTGAATATCATTGTACCTTTTTAGTACATGTGCCCAAATACTCAAATAAACACCAGAGGGTATATTTAAAAGTAATCCCCGTACCACAGTTTCCCACCTTAAGCTTCATTTCAGATTATACAAAGATCGACTTCAAGTCGGACACAGGGTTTAATCGATTATTTACAAAATGTTTTTAGTCCTTACATCTAATTATTGGGATACACATGTGTATTAAATGTGGGGGTTTCAAAATATTTGTGTGCGCATGATAATGCCATGACATGTTCAGAGCAAACTACTGAAGAAATCTGTTTTTGTATGAAATGTTGAAACTAACGATGTAGACAAGGAAGTGCCTTCTTAAGTTTACTCATTTAATGTCCTAGTTAAATTTCGGGGCATTTATTGGCAAAATTAAAGATGTTTCCAAAATCATTTTTACATTCCGTTTTTATTTAAGAGGGTTGCATACCAGAATAAGCCTTTTTTCTAAATTATTTTTTTATTTAATTTTGGAAACTGATAGGAACAATCCAATCAAATGAAATGTGTGAGGGCTTAGCATAAATATTCTATTATTTGTTTATGTATATGTATATTCCCTTTCATGGAAATATGCCCATAAAATTTACCAGACACACTACAATTATAAACTTTACAGACATATTTCATTGAAATGGAATATACATATACATAAACAAAAAATAGAATATTTATGCTAGGTCCTCGTACATTCCATTTGTTCCTAAATTTGTTCCTAACAGTTTCCAAAATTAAATAAAAAAATAATTTAGAAAAATGGCTTTTTCTGGTATTCAACCCTGTTAAAAAAGGTAATTTTTGCGGCGTTCAAAATGTTTAATTAAGGTGATATACAACACCCATGCCAATCCTATACCAGCAATAGAAAAATCTTATGAACATATTCACAATTAAATTAATTAGCTTACCTGCAAAATGATTTGTTTTCTAGGAAACGGTTTTTTATATCTTTACAATTTCTCTAGGCATTTTAAAAAATGAAATGAACTTAACATTCCAAAGTTACACCTGACAAAATTCAAACATTACTTCTACAAATTCGCTTTAGGATTTTTCTAAACTTTTTTTTTTAATAACTAGAGAAATTGTAAAATTTTATATGAAAAACAATGCTCTGGCAGACAAATCATTTTACTCGATGAAAAATAAATTTTGCAGTAAAGTTAATTAGTTAAATCATAAATATGTTCGTAAATATATTGACATTGCTCAGGGCTAGTATAGGGTTGTAGATCGTCTTAAGAGGGTTGCATACCAGAATAAGCCTTTTTTCTATTTTTATTTAATTTTGTTAACTTTCATAAAAATAGAAATAGCAAATACTTATACATAAAAAATAATGTAAACAAATTGTAGAATATTAATTTTAGGTCTTTTCTATTTTCATTGATTTATGAAAGTTACCAAAATTAAATAAAAAAATAACTTAGAAAAAATTGCTTATTCTGGTATGCAGCCCTTTTAAATTATTATTCCTTTTCTTGTTAAAGATGTAATCCTCTAGTCCTTTAAAGTTTTTATAACACGGTGTTATCAGATTTTACAATTGCCAAATATATATTGGAAATGATTTAAAATTTAATGCTAATGAATATGTTCGGCACATACAGTTTGCAATCTGTGATAAGATTTGTGTATACATTTCATTAATCTATAACAAGTGTCTAAATCGAATAAAATATTTGATTTAATTACTAGAATTCTTTTGAAATATTTCCTTGACAACGAAGATTTGGCAGTTCAAGATTTTAATTATTTCAGTTACTTTGTATAAACACAAAATTTTAAAAATGAAAAATGCTTTATATTTAGATAATAAAAATTAAAAATTTGAGTATTTATGAAGGGTTTTTATCTTTATGTTATTGTAATGCAAAAAATTAGCATAGGATAATCAAGGTATATGGGGAATTGAAATATTCAGGTGACACACACAATATACCCATAGGCCACTGTTTAAAGTTAATGATCCCCATCTTCGCATTTCCCTTTTTTGACACTGCGGCGGCGCATGCGCTGTAAACTAAATGAAAAGTCCTCCATTGAATGTGTGTGAATTCACGCATGTGTTAATTAACATGTCTGGAATAATTAAGTCAAAGCCATAATTTGGACTTGACTCGCATTCATTTGACTTGCATTACTAAAAAAATTAATTGTTATTGAACTGATACAATGCAACATCCGCATGCCTCATCAAATAATACAGAATAAGGTGTACACAGACGAGTCAACCTCCCACATTCCCATCTGCTGCCATGACAACGAGTCAACAAACCCAGTAGCACGCTGGGAGGGGAGGAGGAGCACTAACAGGAGGAGCATTAACGGCACGAAACTTTACAATGCCAGCTCCATTGGGAGAGACATAGAACATTTCAGATTTTATGCGAGCACGCTATCACACTAAATAAATAGGTTATGGCTCAGACAAAAAAGTCATCTTACTCAGTTACTTTGATGCATAACTAATTTCATTTTCCAATTTTTAAAGCTGTCTATAAATTCGTCTTCTAATATTAGTCATTTATAGACGCCTCTTTATGTTTTTATAAAAATGTGAAAATCGAAATTTAATGTGAGGAGCTAAATTTAAGACAACTCCGTATGCTTAAAACCGAATTGGGTGTGTAGAGATTTCCATATTCGCAACTTTCATTGTTACTGTGTACATTCATTGAATCTTTTTGCTCACGGAATAATGGGCACCAATTAAGACCCCATTTCCAATAATCTATTCAAAACAATAAGATTTCATCTAATCATTAATTTTTTCATACCGAACTTGCCTGCAAAAGTTTCCTTCCCCGACATAAAATGAATTGCTGGCCACGCATTTTTTATAATTTTTACAAAAGTTTTGCAAAAAAATTAGCGGGGAATTTACTAATTTATAAAAAGATGATATGTGGTGCAAATAAATCGTTCCATCCGGGGGAGTAAGATGGCGGGGGCAGAAAATTGTTGCATTGTAGGAAAAGTAACAACATTGACAGCCTAAACGCAAACTCAATTCCCCAGATCGCTATAGTGCTCGGGCAACACCTTTCCGCTATTAAGCGCGCTTGCCGACAACATTAACTTCTCGCCAATCACCGGGCCATCGTTGCCTGTAGAGCACATTTGCATCAGCTCTGCTGACTAAAGAGTATCTCTAGCTCTCCTTCCACCCCCCACCCTCCGCTGTTGCTATTAATTTTCATTGATTGCCGCGTTGTGAGCTAACCCATATTCGGTGGGAAAAGCAGTGTCGGGGTGGGGCTGGGGTTGACGGGGGTTAAGGGGATGTAATATCGATGCATTCTGTCTGACACGCAAGCACAAATGAAAGCACAAGCGAGGGCCCATTTCGCCACACACCTTACCAGTTGACATAACTCACCAGTATGCGCTCCCGAGTTTGCTCATGTGGGAAAACCGTGGTTTGCAGGCGACAACGTGGATCTGTGGACACCGTGCTTTACGTCGTTGGTAACGATTATGCTGCTCACACTTAATGCGATGTAGTCGCGTCATGACGACTAATTATATTTACACAAACTCCGTTAATTAAAGCGACTGTCGGCGTTCCAACATACAGCTACCGTGCAATGAGGCGATTGACACTCGGACAGGAAAAGGCCGTTGTACAACGGTTCGGGCTTAGCATCTGATGTCTCTTTTGATAATCTTTACATAAAACAAAAAGATGCAATTACCCCCCTACCAAATGGCATTTGTTTGCTGACTGTAGGGTACTGAGTTGAATTGAATTGAATTGAAGAAAGCGAAAAGAAATATCTTGAAAACTGCCAGGATCTACTTACTTACGAATCCGGATGTGCGGGACAAAACGGACGAAAATGAGACTGAGGTAACGAAAACTATAGTAATAGTGCACGATCTTTCTGCACCGGAACATGCACCACTTTTGGTATATTTTGGCACTGGAATGCTTGTCTGTTGCATTACGACTTTCGTTCTTCTTCTGAAAGAAACGTAAAAAATAATAACGATGAAAACAATAAGATGAGAAATGTATAACCTCGAATGCCAACTTAACATTAACATGGTTTTGGTAAAAGTTTCCTCAAGTCGAGTATATAGAAAATTCTTGCAATAATAATCATTTCAAAAATAATTCGTATATACATGTACTTATTAACATTTACATATTTTTCATAAAGATTTTTTTCCCATTTAGTTTTAAAACTATTCACCAAAATAATCCCAGTGAAATGAATAAATGCTTTCAAATAATTAAAACGTTATGTAAACAAGAAGTTTCTCAGTGGCACTGCGTTACTCCACATTAGTAAATCTACGATAAATTAGGTTTTGCGGATTTTAATTTTCGATGTAATTTGTAGTCCCAAAAAAATATGAAAAATAAATAAGTAAAAAAATTTGCGAAACATGAATAGCGTTTACATAAAAAAAATATGTTAAATGAAAAAGTTATGTTCGAAATAAATTGTATACGTAATTTTGAAAGTTGGAATTATCAAAATGAAATAAAAACAACTGCAAGATTGGAAAATGTAACCATTTTAATTTATTAACGTATTTGTAAAAAGCTTTTTGCAAAATATTTTTTTATTTTGGAAAACATAATTGGTAAAAAGACTTCAAACGCAATTTTTGATATTTTTTTTTATATAAAATTCACCTGGAAGGGAGTTGTTTTGTGTAGTACGAGTACAATTAAGGCCCATTTGTTGGAAAGCAATTTGTCAATCCAATTTTTTGTCCAAACCCCACCCTTGCCAAGGTATCATGCGAATTTTTTTTTGGTCTCCACCTGTTCGTCAAACACAAAAGTGGCACAAAATCAATATTCATACTATTTTAACGACTAATTTTCGTCCACGACAGTGAACATATACGAATAACAATTCTCTAGGTAACATATCACACAGAAATAACATCAGCTAGGTTTTACGTTGTTCACACCCAGTTCTGAATATCCAATATTATGACTTTCGGTAAACAAACTCATGATTTTTCCAAATATAGCCTAATTATCACAATTGCAGTGCAATGATTGACTTCCCTATTTAGTGCTTGTTTAAAACAGCTTCCAGTGATTATCAGTTTTCGACCAAAATCCATAACAACATTGGAATTTTCTGTAGATTTCTTTATATGTTACCGTCTGATTGATAGACTAGGGACTTGATTCTAATTATACTTTTTCTGTGCAACAGAGCTTAAGATTTCTCAAAATTGTAAAATTTCCAGTTTTTTGCACTTTTCTTGATTTAACAAAAATTGAGAAAGTACTTCTTGCTTATAAATATATTGGTCAAATTTGTTCAAAAACACAAGCTCCTGTATCTTCTTTTCTTTAAAAAAAAGTACTTCCAAAATTAATTCCATCATTTTTTCATCATTGAAAAATTAACTCGCCTATAATTTTGCAATATTTCTATTCAGTATAATTTAATCAAAATATAAAATAAAAAAATAAAAATCTGTTTGGATTTCAAACGAAACGCAAACAATCTATGCAATTCTATAATATCGGAGAGCAAACATTATTCCAGCATTTATAAGTATTAATTCTCATTTTTTAATTTCACAACAGTCGGAAAGTTTAGTATCTCAAGCATTTTTCCTGCTCTGTGATTTTCTAAATGGACTAGCAACGCAGCATCAAAACCCACACACACATCAAACCCTGCAATTTGCTAATGGCGGTCTCTGCAATCATCCCAATCGATTAGGGGGTATTGAAGACCTTATTTCGGCTTGTTTTTCTCTCTGCTCGCTCCTCTTTCACAGCACACACGCAATAAAAATGCACATAGCCCTGCAAGGGCGTGTACCTCTAATATGGTAAAAGCTGGGACCCCACCGCCATTCGATCCCCAGCGATGTGCCTTTTACTGATGCCCCCAGGTGGGTTTCTCCACACAGGATCTCTGCCCTCGGCTCCGCTCCTCCCGCAGTTATCGGCCTTGGCTGGGTCCCAAAACGTCTGCAGTGTGCGAAAAAGACAAAAAAAAGATATATTGGATTTAGCTGGGCGGTGGCATATAACGCGGTGGGAGAGAAAAAAGCTGTGAATTTTCTATAAAAATTATAGAAGATGTAGTCTTCCTTAACAGACAGAATTAGAAAAAAAAATAGTAACCGAATGACAGTCATAGCAATGATAGAAATGCTTTAATGCTATAAATTAAGCTGCCGTTGTTGGATAAGCTAAATGGGGAAAAATCAATCACACGTTGTAATACTCTGCAATTTTTATGTACATGTATTTTCTCCATAAGTTTCAGGTGCAACCAATTGATATTTTAAATATAAATATCCAACTGTTAATTTAGAATTCTAGATTACCGCTAACGTTATTTCCATATGGTTTAAATATTTATGTATCTTTCGTTTACATATCATCACAATAAAATGTGTGGCAACCGTTTTGGCACAAATGAGCGCAATGAAGCCGGCTTCCTCTGCGGCTGGTTTAAAAATAAATGCAAATTAGTAATTTATTCATTAGATGGGGGAATCCAAGTAGCGCGCTGTCTAATGACCCTCTCAATGAGAAAACCACACGTATAGCGAATGCCGCCGTGATGTGCGACGAGTAATTTTCTCATTAATCAATCATCGCGACCAGAATCTAAATATTCTAACAGGAAAGCCATGTCGTCAGAGAATGTAATCAATTATAGAAAGGTAGGTGACTGAAAAAAATTAAGATGGCATTTTTAAAAACACCTTCTCAATTGTTTAAACAAGTTCCAATTAAAAAGATACACAGAATAGTAAATTTCGTTTGTCATTGTCATAATTAGGATGTAAATAATAGATCTGATTATTATTTTTCCTCGACTGTTTTGCAGTACTGTTAGTTTTACTAATATTTTAAACATCCCGTAGGCAACGTCCCATCCCGTAGAAGTTCAATACATGTAGCTAATTTTTTATACTGAGCATATATTAGGCCTTCATATCGAAATTACCAAAACATTGAGTCTTAATTTATTTGAACCTCTAACATAAGATAAAAGGTCCCATAAAATGGCTGACCC
Source organism: Xestoiulus laeticollis (assembly GCA_034698905.1). NCBI lineage: Eukaryota > Metazoa > Arthropoda > Diplopoda > Julida > Julidae > Xestoiulus > Xestoiulus laeticollis. The sequence continues at coordinate 5,409 of JAQGCC010002509.1, read as the reverse complement.
ATAAAATTTTGTGCTTGTCCCAAAATACTATAAAATCCCAGTTGGACAACAATATTTAAAAGCGGTGAGCGTAATTTTTTTATTATAAATGTCAAAATGAGTTGGCAATAGTTTGAGGAGACTTTGTGACACACTCCTAATGCATGACTTACTTCACATAATAGCTGTCATTAAAACTCCTAGTGTATTTCCTGCATGCTTGGAAAAAAACTGGGTCGTCAGGGTCTCTCTGATGATAAACGACTATGCAATCTCATGACGTAAAACAAATCCCAGGCGTTTTGCCTATAGAGTACAAATTAAAAAGGAATTAAAAATCAGTTAAAACCAAAATGAATGGAACTTTCAGGAAGTTGATCGCAAGTGATATAGTGTTTTGCATAGCTAGAGAAAGCATTTGATACTGAAAATTCACAGGTAAGTTAAAAATGCATGTCGAAATCACAAATCCTCACAACTACAAATGCCTGAAAAATATTTTTTGCACAGCATTTCAAACACTTACGAATTAAAAAAGTTCCATACATGTATTTAAGCGTGCCATGACGCTCAGTGTGTCAACGAAACTTTTTTTTAGTAAAAGTTGAAAAAAAATAATTCAATACGCCGGCTCTTCCGCTATTTTTAAATTAAAAAAATTGGGGAGTTTGGAGACAATTGAGAATGTTTGTCATTTTTTGCTCATTAAATGAAATGGAATTTTTTTATTACATGAAATGGGAAAATACGATACGTAAAGTTTCTCCGTTGTTACACATTTGGGTGTACTGGCCTAATATATATCTGCTAAATAAAATTGCACAATTTTAGAATATAGTAATATAAATTTTAAAAAAAACTAAAGAAACAATTCACTAAGGACAAGGACGGTTGAAATCATTTGAGCACGATTAAGAATTCCCTCCAACAAATGGAAATCAATAAAATACGGAGAAAACAACTCATAAGTTTGGACTATTTGCAAATTAACAGAGTAGGAACATTTTTTCACATCAAATATTAACGTGGTTACGTTATTTATTCCTTTATAGTTTGAGTACGCCAATATCTCCAATTGACCGAAAGCTGGAGGAAATATCTCCCAGGTCTGGCTTTAACGACTGCACTATATAATGATTTAACGATAAGCAACACAAAGGAACGACAATGATCAGTGTCCATCGCTGTGCTGTCCGATCTTCTCCAGGAGACGGAGCACCATGAAGAAGCGACTGTCCAAGCGTTCCAAGCTTAAGCTTGTTGCAGCAGCAGCAGCTTTGTGCTACGCAGTGCTGCATTTTACACGGCTCATCGACTACTTCCATCAGAAGAATTACTTCACAGACTTCTCGTATCCTTCGCATGTCAACTTGTCCAAGCTGATCGGTCAGCTTCGGGCCAACATTGCAACAGAGGTATACTAACTGTCCTTTATTTCGTTAATTGCATGAGTGTCAGGAATGATGTTCAATCCGCCATTCAAACCAAGAAAATGTCATTGAATACACAAAAATTGAATACACCAATTTTAAAAAAGTGGATCCTGTTCTTTAAACCGATGTTTCACATAATAATCAATTAACTAATCGCCTTCCAAGGAGCATTGGGAAGATTTTTAGACCACAAATTATTTTCGCTATCTAGCGAATGTTTCACTTTACATCAGCTTTAATACAGGCTTACATTTACAAAATGTTTGCCTTGCCGTTCTCGGTGTTGCGAATTAGCTTACATATAAACGCACATTATTTTAGGTGCCTCCGTCCAACCCGTTTATTTACCGGCTGCTGCTCAACTGCCCGTCCAAATGTGCCGCAGACCGCCTTGTCAACGTGCTTCTGGTGGTGAAGTCCGCAGCGCTCAATCTGCCCAACCGAATGGCTATCCGTAGCACATGGGGCTCCGAGTCCCATCCTGGTTTGGTGCTGCGACGCATTTTTCTGTTGGCAGTACCACCACACGAGAGTGCAAGCGAGCAGGAGCACGTGCAGGCCGAGCAGGCTCTGCACGGCGACCTGGTGCAGGGCGACTTTGTCGACCGCTACTACAACAACACTTGGAAGACTATCATGGGGCTGAAGTGGGTACATGACTACTGCGCTCAGGCAAGCTTTGTCTTCTTTGTGGACGATGACTTCTACGTCTCGCCCAAGAACCTCCTGCGCCTCCTGAACAACCCAAGAACGTACCCTCTGGAGGAAACTCGTCTGGAGCCAGACGCCAGCGCATCGCTAAGTGCGCGCCACTGGTACACTGGCCACCTTTTCTTCGTGCTGCCAGTGCGTTTCACCTTCCACAGATTCTTCGTGTCACTGGAAGAATACCCGTACGTCACGTACACATTCTATGCACTTGCACAGTGGTGATGATGCAAGCCCACTAGAGCTGCACCTTGATTGAGTTACGAAAGTTTGCAAACTAAAAATTGGGTAAATGAAAAAAAGCAAAAATCCAAATAAAGGTGGAAAAGTTTCCATTTGTTTCACAACAGTTCTGATTTCTGGTTGAAGAAGGTACAGCATATAGGATGCATGTGGGGAGGGAAGCATTATTGCAAAGATGATGTGAATTTATTTGCATATTTCTATTTAAAAAAAATAAGTGCGATGCTCACCGCAAAACACACCGACAGTGGATAATTTTTTCTCGTTTTAATTTCACAATAATCCACCTTTTAGTTTTCAACACGTTGTTTTTTTCCACTTAAAACTGTAGCATTATTCCCTTCAGCATCCCTATATCAGCACCAGCACGCCTACATCTGTCAGTACAAAACAGTATTGGTCTCACCGAATAACCCTAACATGCACAATTTTCCCTGATAATAATCTTCTCAAACAACCATTTTTGTGGGTTTTTCTTCTTCCTTTACTCCTGTTTAGCTACAACGTGTTTCCACCCTTCGTGAATGCCGGAGCATTCCTAGTGTCTCGCCACTCCCTGACAGAGTTCTACTATGCCAGTCTATATACAAGTCCCCTGAAACTGGACGACGTGTACATTGGCATCCTGGCCAAGAAGGTGGGTGTTCAACCAACACACAACCGCTACTTTTTCCCGTACAAAGTGCCCAGCTCAGAAACCACATACACAGACTTAATTGCCAGCCATGGTTACAGAGACCCGGAAGAACTGATGAGGGTGTGGCAGAAACAAGTCTTTTACGGAAATGTGTGAGATCATGAATGAGTAAAATGGGTTAATCTGTCAAGGATTTTTTCGTTGGATGGTTTCAGCCCAAAGCGTAGCTGGTATATTTACTAAGGATCCACCTCAGGAGACAAAATATGTGAAACCCTGCACTGACAGGAAATTAAATTTGCAACATTTATTTTTACCTAATCAGAATAGTTCGTTAGTTTACAGCGGTTTCAAAATATATTTTTCTATTAATTTATTAAAATAAATTGTCAAGTTAATTCAAATGTGCAATGGATGTTTTTTATTAGCCGAAAACAAACGTTGCAGATATTCCGAAATAAATTCAAAGTAGAGATACATGTACATGTATTAATTGCTGAAGCAAATATTTGCAATTTGAACAAAATTCTCCAATATTTACTGCTCCTCAAGTTACTTTCTCCAATATAATATATACCACAGCAAGTTATAATAACAACTTAATATTTGGACCCTTGGATATTACCAGCTTCTTCAGATTTTCAGTGCAAAGTTTTGAGACTTACTATTGATTTGTTTTTATATTATTAATCTATACATTTTGAAAAAACCAATTATGTATACTCCTGGCAACTCATGTTGGCTCCAAACCATATCATCTCAATGCTCAAATAGAAAAAAATCAAAATAAATTACCATTGAAGTGCAAATTAAGCAGTTGTTACCTGACATTGTTATCACGGGTAGCTCAACAAGTTGACGACCGTGAATCGGTCTTTTCATTCCTTCTGGACCTGTCCGGTTGATCGAAGAAATCCATTTATAATGTACATATTATTTCCAGCAAACTGCAAATTAAAGTTTGAAGTTGTTACCAAGTTACCCTAAGCTTGTGTCAATTTTAACAATTAATCAATCTTCAAAATCATCCAGGTATTCACTTTTGAAGATCTATCCAGGAAAATGATACAGACATGCTATTAATGATAGCTTTAATTATTTGAAAGTAGGTTACTTCTTGCGATCGCTGTTAAGCACAAGCCGGTTTAAGCTTTTCCCATAATTTACGTCAACAAAGCTTAAAATTGATTACTTTCCCCCTCCCCCCCAAATCAATTAATGGATGTAGTGGCACTTTCTTTGTTTATAAAATTAAAAATCAATACAAAATATGTAAAGACGTTACATGACTGAATACATAAATTATGCTTCAGTACTGTAGCTTGTCAACATTTTCATTAACCCTTCCACCCTTCTTCAGCTATTGACGTCATTTATGGTCGGTCCCTAAATCCATGTCATGTTAGATTGGATATATGAAATGTATACTTACTTTCAATCCAATTAATCCTCACGAGTAAAATATAATGAAAACGCGAGATTACATATCCAACTTTAAAAATATGCTTTTGGTAATTAAGCTATGGGTTCTATAATAGTCATTATATTGCATAATTAGCGGCAATCACGTGCACTGAATTATCATATACTCACATTCAATTTGAGATACGGATACAATCTTATTCATGAGACTAGTAGCATTTAATTTTATGTACACGGTATATGCTTTAGTTTTATGATAAAAATCAATACTTAAAATCAAAAAACACGTGTTTAAACTTGCCTATTCTTTTCCACTTTTGCCGCTGTTCCCAGCGACCCCGATCTGCCAGACTGCCACTATACCTGTTCCAAGTGACCCGTTCTTTGAAGTTTGATCAACGTGCAATTCGAAATCAAACATCAATTCATTATAGTATCGGCTTACACAAAATGGGGTTACTACACACCGGCTGGAGAGTATAAATTTTTGAGCTTGCTACGGTATAACCAATAGGTACCCGATGGTGACATTCAAGTTCTATACAACTTGGTACCGCCGTACAGCGTCCATTTTAAATGTAAAAAATACAATAACTAAAGCGCTTCAGCTAAAACAATAGAATATCACAAACGTAACTTGTTTTAAAGCATTGCTTTATGGGTAATTCGTATTAAAAGCTTTATATAATTAAAGCAGAAAAATGTAAATTCTTTTTAGTTTCCAATCATTTAACTACATTAATACTTATTATATTAAAGATGCTAGTTAACGAGCATTATCACTGTGTAAAATTATAACAAAACAGATAACGCTTACTGAAACGCATTTCTTTATATGGGTTCCAATACAGGATGGCCGGACAGTTCGTCAAAGTCCTTTTCGTCAAACTTTCGGCTGACCGGCTAGGATTAATGCCGTATTCTCACTACGCGTTTTTGCTGCAGAAATCGGTGAGTGCGCATGCACATCGTATTTTTTCGATTTGC
>JAQGCC010002508.1:0-18194 GCA_034698905.1 Xestoiulus laeticollis | reverse complement strand
CTTAAACCCATGTGCTAAAATGTGCGCCAGCATTTTATCCGCCCAGATATGAATTGTGTGGCGGAGGCGGATTTTTTTTTCTGAGCCTCGCTCATTGTCCGCCTCCGCCAGGCGGATAAAATCCGCCTAGATGTGAATCAGGCATAACTAAATATTAACAATAACAGCGGCATAAAAGACTTCGAACGCTACCTTGAACGCGTCGTTTTCCATGTACAAAGTCGCCTCCAGGACTCGGCCGATAGCGAGATGGCATCGTTGAACGAGATCGTCGAGCAGGTTAATGCTCAGTCGGCTCATGCTGTGATACGCGGTTAAAAATGCTTCGGACGGAGGCACCCCGTCTAGATGGTGATACTCGTTTTGCCAGTAGGACGTGAGGCCGGGTAGATCTGCAGGGGCAGGCAAAAATTTCGACAACATTCTATGAGTTGCGAAGATTAAAATCTGTGATGGGGGAAAAGGCGATACGAGTAGTCTTTTACCGGAAGCCGGTGCACCGTAGAGCCAAGTCTCCAGCTGATCGATGACGGCTTGGTTTATGATAGGCTCGAATTTGCGGGCGAAATAAAATGGTCGCGAATCGGCCGACTGAAAACAAACAACGGACAACGGCGTGTTCAGTAGACAGTAGAATTCACATGCACGTCACTCGTAAGGTTTCAACATACCCGAATGCGAGACCAGTCCTCCGGCTTGAACACGTTCGGCGAGCATCCGCACCAGTCCACAACGTGCTTGTACTGACAGCGGCAGCCGACTTTGCGTTTCCAGTTGGTGACGTGGAGGTTGTTGTCCACGAAGGTTTCGCAGAATTCGCTGTTCCTCAGCACGGTGTGGAAGAAGGATTCTGCGGGCAGGAGGGCGTGACGGTAGATGCCCTTCAAGCCTTCCAGCATCTCGTTGCGAGCGTGCGTCAGGTAGTGGCAGAACTCCCGATTGAGGGCAACCCAGTCGCTTCCGCCGTCGATGCGGATTCCCCACGGCAGCTCCCGGTCTCCCGTCCTCCACATGCGCGCTTCGCACTCGTAGAAGGTCTTGTCCAGTCCTTGCTTGACGATAAACCTGACGGAGAAGCGGCACAAAATCAACACCCTTCTCGAGAGAAACAAACATTACGGGTATTCCAGCCACTTTTAGGGATAAAAATATAGGAATTATAGGATGGCTGGGATGCCCGAGTCATTATTTTAGACCTTTTACCTCTGCGTGTCTCGGCCGTGCGACTTTAGAAAGTTCTTTCCCTTGTTGGCGTTCAAGAAAGAGATGAGTTCGCCGTGTGTTCTTAATTTTGTGGAGGAGCAGGAGGAAAAAAGCAACTGGGATTAGCACATTTCGTGATCGGCAACTATGCCGATGTCATGTGGTGCAACTGACTTTATGGGGAAATCCGACTCGCTCAAATTGATGAAGAAGTCCCAGGACCAATCGGAGAAGTCCAAGACGTCTCGCATGCAGCGCAGCATCATCTGGAGGAGGCTCGCGCCGCCCCAGATGGTCGAAAGCCGCCATCGGGACAGTCGAATGTTAGAAAACCGAGATTCGAGCGGTAGCAGCTCTCGATACAAGTATTCTTGCCTCTAAAGGAAAGCATAAAAAAACCCAACGTTCGAGTCAAAAGAAGCCATCGTTAAAAATTCAAAAGAAATCTTTCGAAACTCACCGCATCCACGTGGATGTAAAAGTACGAATCGACGTGATACAAAGCCCTGATGAGCCTCCGCACCTGCCGAACGGCGCGGCCGTTGAGTGTGAGCAAATAAAGGATTTTGGCGTTGGTGCCGTTGTGACCAGATTTCGACTGAAGCGTCGTCTTTGGAAATTCTGACAAGAGGGGAAAAAAGAGTTACGTAACCCTCCGAGGCGCATCGTTTTTCAAAAATGGCAAAAGTTCATCGGCTGCTTACTGGATATTCCCGTGTGGTAAATATTCATCTTGAAATATCCGCCGCACATCTTGTTCGGATCTCCAGGGCACGGAGTGTCGCAGGCACCGTGCTCTTCCAGGAATTGGCCGGCGGGAAAACTGTCCCCGCAAAAGCACTCCACCCTAAAGGCACCGTGGAAGAGGAATAAATCATCTTTTCAAGACTTTTTTCAAAATAAATCGTTTTTCCTGGCTTTTTAAAAATAAACCGCTTTTCGTGGTTTCGCTCGGTGATTTTTACAAAACGGCAAGCCGTTAGGTTTTTTTTTTAAATGCAACCGAGAGATACATTCGGTTTAAATATTAATCACTTCTTTTAACATTCTCATGGACAAAAAGCTCCCGAACAATCGGAGGGTTAAATTCATACCCATATTGGATACCGGCTAAGTGGAATCCGGATTGAAGGCACAGATCGATGCAGCGCTGGGGCGTATTGCTCGAAAGTTTGCGTACGTGACCGCTTAGAAGCCGCTGACTTTTATCGTCCTGATAGCAGCCCAAATAGTCTCCCATTTGGCGACCTTAAAAGACCACAAATGCGAAAAGAATTTTAAAACTATATTTTTAAAAAAATACAGTCGGCTCTCGATTTTTCCCCTTATAAAGAACCGCTTTATATAACGAACTGTTCTGCCAGCCCATTCACGGATTCACTAAAGCCTCGACTCTTCTGCCAAGGCCGCAAGTTCCATCGTGAGAACAGTTTTCAAAGTCACAGTCGTGTTGCCACGGATGCATTGTTGCATATCAAAATGTTTTGATTTTAATGTCGCTCAAAAACACTTCTGCTTTTGGACAATTTTAGACTATGAAATTAAATTATCAAACTTTTAATAATGAAGTGGCGACAGAAATCATGACATTTCAGGACATCAATGTCGCAACTTTACTGGCTCCGTAAGAACGGGGTTTTAGTGATCAGAGCCGAAGAACAAACCGTCATGTCGTAAATTTTGCTATTTTCATTGATTTCAAGGATTGGTTTTAAAAGTTGATATCTTAAAACATTGTAACGCTTATTTAAGGGGTGCTCAAAATTCCACGAAAGCCGCATTAGTGCATACACTCTTTCAAGCATTTGGTACAAAAAAATGAATTTCATGTGTTCGATTGAAGACAGAAGTACTGTTGGAGTAAAAGAAATACGGCATTTCAGTCGCTAAAAACTGCTACGTGGCATAAAAACCAACGAAAGACGCCTAGGAGCGAAAAAAATGCGTAAAAACGTATATCCGCTCGATGTAGCGAAATGATGTCTCATCCCCTTGGCGTTTGTTATATCGAGAGCCGGCTGTACTTCCACCAATATAGTGCATCATGCTCGATCACTCTCACTCGATAGCATGCACAACCGATCATAGACTTCATCAAAATTATTATATGGCGAGTTTATCCAAAAAAATGCCCCTTAAAATTAGGGTGGGGCAATTACACGAATAAACACCGTAAATTTACCGTTGCTGGGGCAGAACCTGGGCAGCCTCTTCGGGTATACTTTGCCGGCGGCTACGAGGCACGTGAGGTTGGCGATTTCCCGTTTGCAGCGCTGGGATTTGGCGCGGTTTATAGCACTTATTGCTTCTTTGGTGACTATATCACAGTCGGGCGTAAAATCCATCTCGTCCAAACGCAGGACGGCAGGTGCCGCCGCAGCTTCCTTGGCGATGGACTTGCTCACGTGATCGGCCAGTTGTCCCTCCAGAGAGCTGCTGTTCTCCCAATCCACGACCTCGGCTTTCGACTCGGTCTGGGGAATCGGGAACGGGTAGACTTCCGCTTTGTCCGGCGGTACCTTGGCCGAGATTCGCTCGGGACCCAGCAACTTGAGCCTTGAGATCTCGGTCTCCGCAATCGCAATTTCTGCGTTTTCCGTCAACACTCGGCTGTCCTGGGAAATGGAGGAAAAAGATGTACGCTTTATTAAATTTTAAAAAATGTCTCGATCCGCGGTTACAATTTTCTTAGTTTGCAAAACACGAAGACCTTTAAAAATTTAGCTAAACTTTGACCCTCTAGTTTATCCTCCTGTTAGTGATTACATTTTCAACCGTTTGCAAAATATGTAAGGCTTTTAAAAAAATTTGCTAAATATCCTTAAAATCAGCATTATGAGGGGTGTCTAATTTGTTGAACTTTGACCCTCTTGTTTATCCTCTTGTCAGTGATATTTGGTGTGTATTAATTTACTTCTTATTATTTAAGTCATTGACCTTTAAATTGCCATCTGCTAATGAGACAGTTGATCAGTTCCTAAGCGGCTTTCGTATAAATGCTAAATATCTGTATATTTTAAACAACAAATTTTAAATCACAACTCATATACATGTATTTACAACCAATGTTCAAAATACATATCAGAAACATCAGCAACACAAAAAACTCAACTTCCTGCTCCAAGAGCCGCAGTCTAGGCAGTCTAGTAACATTCGAGTGTTTATGAAACCTTATTTATAAAATCTGAATAGTTATTTCCTGAAAACTGAGTTTGTATATTTATTTTTAATCACCACATGGGCAAATAAAATGTAAAAAACCTTGTTTAACATACATGCATTAGCCCATCTTAAAGGGGGACAAAAACATAAAAAAATAAAAAGAGGGAACTATGAGCCCAGTCTGCAAGTTGTTTCGCTGATTGATGAACAGATGTCAAAGTCACGTTTACCCAAAAAAAACTGCTGAAATAATCCTGTAATGTAAAATTCACAGACTTGTAAATTACACAAGTTGGAATTATATGAGACGTAACCACTATCCAGAAAACATGGCATCAATTAAGACTCGACTATTTGTGCCCTTTTACATGTAGGCTACATTGGTGTCCCTTCTCATATTTATTACATATATAGACACACAGATAGTTACATAAACTATAACACATGTAGTGATTTACAGGTTACTTTTTTTTTAGAATTTAGATTACAATTGTTTTTTGAAACATGTTGTTGTTGCAAAAACATGATACTTTCATGAATGTTTCAATTATTAAACGTTGTGTGTACGAGGGTACATGTAAGACGATGTTGTTAGGTTAAAAATGGTTGTTTTGGGACAATAAATCCATTAAAACACAGTGATTTTTTAGCAAACAATTTTTAGCAAAACAATTCTCTATTCAGAGAATTTGGTGGCTAAAAATCGGACAAAATGCTAAAAATACTTATTTGTCATTGCCAAAACCGTCCTAATAAGCCCAGCAATTAGCAAAGTGGCCTAAATGTAACCTTAGCAGTAGATAAGGACCCCTGAGGCACAATGCCTAAGGGCCTAATTCACTTTGTGTATTATTAGGAATGATGTGTAGTTTAAATTTTTGAACATACTGATTTAATGTTAGGTATTTATTATTCATTAGACGAACAAATATGTGATAGTTTCATTGTTGACAGATATCTACATGTATTTGTTTAACTTAGTTAGGGCCACCTGGGGCCCATTAACAAGTGTTCACCAGTGGCATATATAGACACAAACAGATCCTGTCTTGAAATGACCCTGCAGAGACGCCCACGAAATCAGCATTTGACTTATTTCAGGGTGTTGATTTGTCCTTGGTCCTCAGTGCAACAAACCCATTAAAAGAAGGACAAACAAGTGGCCCAATTAACACTATTAAATATACTAAATGATTTTTTGTGACATTTGCAATTTGGAACGCACATTTTTGACCTCCTATTAAGGGCAAAGAAATGAGAAAAAATACGTTTGACAGGCCGGTTGGTGGTGCTTGAAAACACGCTAAATGTCCTGGACTAACTAACCTCTGACATATTAAGTATAGTTTTAGGTTGTATATTTTACAATTTTCATTCTATTACATTTCATCAAAATTAGAACATAATTTAGAATTCGGAATTCCAAAAAACTTACCCCTAAAATGTATTTCTGTTCTTCTTTCTTCCATTCCCCGAACTCGACATCTTCCACGGAGCTGATTTTATATATACTATAAGCTAATATGGCTTGAAAAGTAAGAATTACAGCCGCAATTAAGACATAAGGACGATATTTTCTACAAATACGAGAATCGTACATCCGAACCGCAGGCATACTGACATGCCACTGATTGGAACTGCTATGATATGACCAATGCTACCAGATGACAATCTTTAAAATCATTATTTACAAAAATTCATTTATGTGAAAACAATGAAAAAATATATAAAAAACAAAAAGCTATCTAGTTATTTAACTTTACATAAAAGTATGTAACTTCACCTTAACAAACAATTAAAATGGTGTTATAAAAGCTTTAATATCATCTTTTTGTAAAGTTTGATATTGATAGGGATGTTTGTACCGATTAAGCTGGTCATGTTATATAAAAATAATAGAACCAACGATGTCAGACAAATACATATGTTTAAAATGCATATATAATCAACTATCTAAAAAAACTATAAAATATCAAAAACTACTTAAACTTAAAAAATCAATACGAAATTATTATTTAACAGTTTTTAGAATTTAAAAAACGATTACTAAATCCCCAAATCGACTATTTTAAAATGAAAACACTGTCAGGAAGTTTATCCCATGCAATCTGGTCATAGTTTATAATGTAACCAGACGATATTTGCTCGTAAAAATGCATATTTAAACAGCAATCCAAAACCAATATAAAATATAAAAAACAATAAAAAGCGAAAAACAAAGATAATTATAGGTAAAAATTTATACACTTACGACTTTAAATCAAAGAATACTTTCACAAAATACATATTATTAAATAGCATTATAGCTAGGGATATATTGCCAGTATGTACTGGTCACATTGGCGTCCTATAGCAAGCATTGCTTTTCAACCTTTTTAGTGGGACGGCCATCTTGTAAGGTAATTCTTTCATGATTTTATTTGTAAAAATCCTTTTGAATCACAATATTTAAGTGACATCTGAAAGCGGTTCGAGTCGAAACCACATTAACAAGGTTTGATATTAATAATTCTGCAATTTTTACAAGATTAACTAATTTATTTCTGTATGAAATCATCGCTCGAAGATGGTTCTATATACCCTTGATTTTTCCCATTCCGTATTTTACAAACTTTTACTTTATAAATTAAAAAAAAAGTTAGTTAATTGAACGAGAAAATCTAGTTTTGATTTACTGTTAGTATGTTATTATTTCCAATATTTGATTAATTGCGTTTGTTATCCTGGAGTTTAATGCCCGATCTGTAACAATGTGATCTAGCATGTGTAGACGTGTTAGGACTACAATAACATCTGCATTTCTTGTAAAAAGTTTTAAAATAATTTGTAAAACATGAATGAAAAAATGATTTTTGTCTCGATAGTTATTAAAAAAACCTGTTATCGCTATAATGAAACCCCAATGCTGTGTTCCAAATTGCACATTGACAAAACCACGTGTTAGCAATGTTAACACATTGTAAAAACGTTTTAGGCCTAAAATGAATTAAAATTTTTCATTAATTTCAGCTTCAAAAATGGTGCGTATGAATGCTTTGGCCGATGCATTGAAATCCATCAACAATGCCGAGAAACGTGGCAAGAGACAGGTCCTCATTAGACCATGCTCCAAAGTCATAGTTAAATTTTTGACTGTAATGATGAAACATGGTAAGTAAGGGTCATTATTTGTTCATTTTGTGTTCCTAAAACCGCCGAAAATTATAGTTTACTTGTTGACATATGCATCTATAATTCGCCTTATGGCCAGTGTTGTTTTCGGTCCCTCTAAAAATTCCTCAAACTTTTAAAACACGATTCTGACGTCTGCATTATTTCAGGTTACATTGGAGAGTTTGAAATCGTTGATGACCACAGGTCTGGAAAAATCGTCGTTAATCTAACGGGCAGATTAAACAAGGTAAAATTAGCATTCTTGTAAGATTAGCGAATGCCCGAATTGTGATTCTTAGAAGTTCGGAAAGCAATTTTTTAACATTATTTAAATTTTTCAGTGTGGCGTCATTAATCCGAGGTTTGACGTACCAATTAAGGACATGGAACAATGGACGAGAAATCTTTTACCTTCTCGTCAATTCGGGTAAATGCAAAACAGGCGATTTAAAAATTGATTCTAATACTCGAAAAATTAATATTTTGCGCTAACGCTCACCTCGGATTTTATATTTGCAGTTTCATCGTTTTAACCACATCTGGTGGTATCATGGACCACGAAGAGGCCAGACGAAAACATTTGGGAGGAAAAATTCTCGGATTTTTCTTCTAATGTAAAATGTGAAAAAAATATTAAAAAATTTGACTAAATTTTATAGTCGAGCCGTGAATCATTTGCTAATCAGAAACTTTTTTGGGGTAATTGTTTCATTCATAACTGATTTCTTTCGGGTTTCTCGGTTGGAGGACCATTCCCTGGCGTTGATGTTTACTCCTGTATAAGAAACAGGCAGTTAAAAATTGCAAAACTAATCCCGCTTCATGAGATTTTCGAGAACTTTATTTAATCATTTAAGGGTTTGATTTTTCAACATCAGGATGATTTCATATAACATTTCCAACGATGAAGAAAATGATAAACGTGACAACATGTTTTGGATTTAATCTGGTGCACTACGTTAAGCGTGATGCCTTCAGCGAACATTTCCAAGTTTTCTAAGTGCTAGTTTTAAGACTCCAGAAACGTAAAGAGTGCGAGACCAATAGGGAGAGCTCGTGTTCTCGGATCAACTTATGTATACCACAAAAATAGATTTTAAAAAGTTCTTAGGGGCATTTTTAGACTTTTATATACACTTAATTTAAATGCACTTTCTAGTTTATGATGTGCCAATTCTGTTGCAGTATTTAAGTAAGCAGCTTAAAACGTTGCTTTTTTCATTTTTTTCTTTTTAAACTTTGCGCGTTCGTTATAAATTCGATCTATTTGGATGGAGCGACTACTCACGAAAGAGCAAACTTGGGTCTATCACCTACTATTCCGAGAGAACCGTTTTTTTAAACATTTAGCCGCAAAATGACGAGCGCTTTTGCCGCTTTCAGGAACTGAAATGACCAAACAATGAATGTGAGTCAGAGATAGGGTTCGGTCTTAGGTCAAGCGTAATATCAACACAGCAGGGATAGGACTAGGGTCTCAGGTTAAACTTAAAATCAACATGGGAAGTGTGGTTTTTGGAGATAGCTCAGAATTTACTAGCATACCTGAGTAACTCAAATTAAATATGTCCTACTGCAAATTATAAAATTATTACTGTAATTCTATTTAAAACTTAACTTTGAACTGAAGCAGCATCTGTTTTATTTGAATCTCAGAACTAGAACTATTTTTAAACCCTATTTTGGAATTCTGCATGTGCCATGTCTTCATTTCGGAACACAAGCATGTGCATTGGTTCACATGCTGAATGCACATGCTATATGTTGCCTTTCTTTATTCCATAAACTACAGGCATGCAGCAATTCCTAACCAATATAAAATATTGTAAAACTAACTAAATATTAACAATAACAGGAGGGATAGGGCTTGGTCCTAGGTCAAGCGTAAAATCAACATGGCAGGGATAGGGCTCGGTCTTAGGCTAAGCATAAACTCAACACAGCAAGGTCTCGGGATAAGCGTAAAATTAGCAAAAAGTTCTAGGTGCAAAACAACTTACCTTATTTCGGAGGTACGGAATATTCGCACCATGAACATGCCGAAGAGAGCCACCGCTGCCATTCCCAATCCCGCTTTCAGCCACGTCATGTTGTCGTGGGATAGCTGCAACTGCTTCCAGTGTCTGCAGGGTAGAAAAACTGGCGTTAAAAACATTTTACGTTTAGACCCTCTAGTAAAAAAAAGCAGAAATGAAGATTAAATTGAAATCGTGCAAAAGTGCAGCCGGCATTTAAGCATTATTCTTTCATTCCGCAGCCAAACAAGCTAAAAAATAAACGGCAGATTAATAAGCAAAAAAAAAATTGGTTAGTGGGTGATAGCGCAAACTACATGCACAAACTTTGGATTTAATGCGGTGAGCAAAAAAAAAAAAAATTATAAAACATTAAGCGACAGAACCTACGTTTACTCGCAAACCTTTGCGTTAGTAAATAAGCTACTTTTTTTTTGAATTTATAACGTAGACGATTTCGTCTCAAAAATTGGACGATATTTTTGCAAACATTCGGACATTTTGCATCCAACGGACAAATCAGCCGGAGATACGTTTGCACGTACCAATAAAGATAATTAAAAAAGTGCTACAAAATTTAATGTCTTCTTTACTATAAAAGTTTATTTAGAAAATGCGCTGGGCTCTTCAAGAAATTTACCCATAGGAAAGGGGATGTTTAGTTCAAGCCTTAATGGCAAACAACGGTACAATCTTTCTATATCTATGTTTATATCTACGCCTATATCTACTAAAAACGGTTCGCTAAGTCATATGGGCAGCTATAGTTAAGAAAAATAAAAGATATAAACGGCAGAAGAGTAAAAAAAAAAACGGATCGTGCACTATGGTACAGACGCCGAATAAACGTGCTGTTAGGAAGAGAAATTTTGTGAAACTGAAAAACGGGTTTAAGAGGCCGTGCGTGCGTTAAAATAAAAATGTGGGTTTAAACAATGTCCGACCTCAGCCTGTCCGAGACCCAACTGCCAGACGGGCGTAAAAGTAAGATGTGCACCAAACGCTTCAGGGTACTGCAACGACAGAAACCACAAAAAAAGGAGAAAAAAAAACGAAAAAAAAAATATATATCACGCAAAAGCGGCCTACGGTTATGAGGGTAAGCAGCCGCGGTAATTTATCATCCAAAAGTGGAGAATGGAAGAAGTATGCGGAGGAAGAGGAGTTTACGAGGTGCAAATTTAATGCGCATTGTTCGAGAGCCACAAAAACCGATTGAAAAAAGTGAGATTGAAACGTTCCTACAAACCCCGACTCGATACACACCTGGTCTGATAAAACAAGATCCAAGCTGCCTTAAAAAGACTGTTCGAACGAAGAGAATGATTAATACGTAAAAAAATGTGGCGGTCGGGGAGGAGAGGAATAACTGCCTTAGCGAGCTATGAAACGCAGTCGGCTTTCGTTATAACGAACGTTAAGGGGATGGTACATTCGCGACTTCGGCTGAGCCGTTCGTTTTATCAAGAGCAGACTGTATTATTTGAATGATTTATGAGAAAGCGAGTACATTTTAAGTCCTTAAAAGAGTTCACCTGTGAAAAACTAAGAGCCACGAGGACCTGTACGTGCCCTGGAGGAAGAACGCACGCCAGATATGGTGCCTAATAATTAGGGCACTTATTTTTAGTGGCAGTTAGATTAGACCACCTGATGAAAGCTCGTAAAAATTGGGTTTTGCGATCTCGCTATCCGTATTGCAACCGTTCGATGTCTGCAACTGGATTTTTTTCAGTTACGTTCGTTACGTTTCTTAAGAAATAGGCGGAAGACGAAAGCCCGATTTCCCTCCCGCTACTCTCCACATGCGGATTTAAAAGTCGGCTACAACTAGAAACCGTAAATCGACAAAGTGGGTGGTTACTTACGGGTAAGCCGCCATCGTCGCAAGTTTAATGTAAACGTCCTTTTTAATTTTTCCGCTGCATGTGAAGGGCTGGAGCGGAGGAAGACGGTGTTTGGAGCAGAACTGGGCCGGTTGGATGAGATATTCCTGCCTCACTTCCGGGCCGTCGCTTTTTCCGGCGACTATCAAGCACGGTATCTTCGAATCCGCGTAATATTTCTGCGATGGTGAGGGGGAAAAAGGAGAGAGATGAGTTCGAGACGGTTATTTTCCGAGGGGTGAAATTATGGTTTGAAAAAAACCCGTTGCGGACCAAAAAATAGCTCACCAGATAAATCCTAGCCACGTAATCGAAAGACCTCGGATGGCTGACGTCGTACATGAGGCAAACGACGTCGCACTGGATATCGGAGGCCTGCAACGTGTCGGTCCGTCCGTGAATGTCGATCTCGTGCAACTGCGGAATTGCATCGAGAGCATAGGAGAATGAGTTAAACAGCAGCACGAGTCGTAAAATCAAGAGTTTGCTAAAAAACTAAGACCGCAAAAACGACACACAAAATATGAGGTTATAAGATCAAGAATACTGACTAATAAATATTTCTCCTGTCCATAAACTTGGACCTGGTTGATCGTGTAATGCGAGATGTGTTCGCGATTCATTATTTCGGTTTGATACTAGTCACGGAAAGAAAAAAAAAACATAAAATCACGTACGTGTACGCGTTAAACGACAAAATCGTTGAAAACCGCTTACCTCTTTCGTACGATTGAGTAAGCCTTGCAAGAAAGCAGTCTTGAAATTCAAAAAAAACGGAGGTTTGAGAGCCGAACGGTAATGCAAACTCGTAAATCGGATAAGTGCAATTTTCGTAAATCTTATCGCTTACCTTTCCCACATTTTTAGGGCCGATGACGTTACACAAAAACACCGAACGGCTCGTCTGACGTTTCTGTAGATCAATCTTCTTGTCTCTCGTTACTAAGTTGGAAAATTTTAGAAATCTCGACGTCAGAACCCAGCATTCAAATTCCCTCTCACCACAAAAAGCGTCATTCGTTACGCTTACGCTTACCGTGTATCGCCGATAACTGGCTGTGTTCGCCGATGATATTGTAACCGAGATAAGCGAAGAATTCCAGAGTCCGTTGGACGTCCAAAAACGTGGTCAGCCTAAGAACGAGAAGCGTTAAAACTGCAACATTGGTTGCCTCGGAAACGAAATTTTAAACTTCCCTCGCATTTCCAGCTTTCTAAACAATTTCACCTCCTTCCCCCGCCTTTTTCAAATACTTACGACCACTGCGCGAGAAATCCCTGCAGCGTAACCCAGCCGTTATCGTTGGTGCACACCGTATTGCAGACGTCCGGTCCCCAAGGCATAGTCGGACAAGTGCTAAAGAGATCGCGAAGTTCGGCGGTACTCAAACAGCTATCTCGATCCTATCGACCAAAAAAAAAATAAGACCAGACAGATTATTCATCCTCGAAACCCTGTTTTAAAATTACTTAGCGACCGTAAAATACAAAATCCTTCCGCTAACCTTGTCAAACTTTTCGAAAAGCGCCGTCAGAAACGCGTAACCCTGATGGGTCAGTTCGGTGGAACAACCGTAAGGAACGTGTAGCCTAAAGCGCAGATAATCCGAGATTATAAAACAGATAGACGTTAAAAAAACGGTCAAACGGCGACGTGGGATCAGAATCCTCGAACGGAGAAAAAGCTGTCGTACTCACATCGGAAACAGGTACTCGTTGCCCAGCTGCAAGTTATTATCGTAACCGAATTTACGTAAAACGGTCCATGTGATTTCGTGCCTGCCACGCTGGATAAATAACACGTGTAGAAACATGAACCCTGAATAAAACAACAAGTTTTAAATAATAAGCAATCCTATCTTTTTCATAATGTAGGCTTGCAGCCAAATTTAAAGGGTTTATTTATTCACCTTTCAGCGACAAGCCATTATCTACAACCCCGTCAGGTATGTGGCGTTTAACGACATCTTTCACATCTTCCAGAGCCTGGGGTTGAAGCGGTGCGTTGAAACACTGGCACTGAAAATTAAATCAAAATATTAGTACCCACAATTATGATACACTTTGTCCAAGTACAGGAGTTTTAAACACATACTTGAAAAAGGTTCAATTCGTCATTGCTGAGTATTCCGTCGTTATCCGTGTCACAAATTTTAAAAATCCGATGTAAAGCTTTTTGGCATTTCTCCGACAACTACAAAGCAACAAAAATTTAAGTTTGCACCACTGTTATTGCGCTTCATCGAAACTATCTCAACTTACATCTTTCGATTCTGTTATATATAGAGGAGCCATGGGATGCAACACAGCCTTTTGTGCGTAGAAAAACATTTCGGAAATGTTTTTCAGGATTTTGGCCGAACACTAGTTTAAAAAAATGCAATAATTTCGTAAAAAATAACTCGGAACATGGTATTCATAAATTGCGTTATTCGAAACTAACCTCCACGCATGTCTCCACTTCGCAGTAATCATTCATAATTGGAATTATGCCCTGGAAGGAATTAAAAAATGTTTAAAAACACGCACCCATTTTTTAAATTCGGCCAAAATTTCGATTTAAAATTTCCCTCACGTCTAAACTAGTTTCATCAACTAGGTCTGATTTATTCCCGACTAAGATGACGGGAGTGTGATGAAGCTCTCCTAGTTGATCCCGTATCAAAGGCAACCAGTAGGCGGTTATCTAAGGCCGAACACATTTAATTAATAGTTTTCCGGACAACAAACACTGCTTTAAAAGAGTTCGCACTAACCTGATCGATGCTATAATCGTCATCGAATGCAAAGACAATGCAGATAACATTGGCCTGAAAGAAAACACAGTGAATTAATAAATTTATATTGTTATAAAATATCCGAATGAAATCCTAAGAAGTAGTTTACCCTGCAGATTTCATCGGCGAGCATGTCATCAGACTGTTCTTGTGCTAGTAGATTAAAACAAAATAAAAATTTCAGTGCTCGAAGAATAAAATGGTAAAGTAATCGTGGAAACATCAAGCGGCGTTAACTTACAGGAATAATCGACAATATGAGTGGGAATTTTTTCTGGCGTGACTTCGGCTGGAATAGTGATTTCTTCCGTTCGAGCAGGTACATCTTCTGGAAACTCCTCACTTACGAGAGACAAAATGAGTGATGTCTTCCCGACACGAGCTGTTAAAATATGGACATCACCAAAAATTAAAATCTAAGCTATCATGTCTCAAAAACTAAAACCATTTGACGCATACGATCCGTTTTGAGGGGCTGAAATTAGTTGTATTCAAACAGAGCAATTTTATTTTTTGGATATTTGGATATCTAGACATATAGGGGGCAATTGGATATTTTTGACATGGATGATCCTCAGCCAAGAACCACTGCAGGAAATCCTAACTTCCGACAACAGTTTAGCAGACAGAAGCCATTAGTATTTTTGACAGTTTAAAGTGTTCCTACATGTCTTTTTCGTTTGCTTCTACATGTACATGAATGTATGTGATGCAAGAAGGTGACATTTTATTGGTTCACCCATTTAAATCTCTACTATCACCACTGTCAGCAAAACAGCCAGCACTGTGTAACTATGATAATACCTTTTGTGTAAGGCATATTGTTGGATGTAACTACTGATTAAAATTTGCCTAACTAATCAAACAATAAAAATGTGCACCTCATCATAGAAAAGGTCAAGGTTCAACATTTGATCTAACGCAATATAAAAAATCAATGTCATTACAAAGGAACAGCAGTTAACAGGTGAACAATAGCAATGAATAAAAACAGCATTAGTATGCGCATTATTTTAATAAAAATTAATCAAAATTGAAACTTACGTTCCCCTACAAGAAGAATTCGGACATCACGTCTACTCATTCCACGACTCATCTTTGGAATTTCTGATTTTCTGACTTTAAACGCAATTGTTTTATGTCACAGTGATGAGTTAATTGTTCAGTTCATTGTACTTGCAAATATTTCAGACATTTCATAAATAAATTACAAAAGAGAAAGTAAAATATTTTCAGAAACCGGTTTCAGGATTTCGTTCTCAATCGTTCTATACACTGCCTGACAAAACGAATTTTCACCAGAGAGCGCTGCATACATGACAAAAATTGTTTAAAATATATTTATCTTAGATAAACGCTATTATCTCATAGTGGATAAGGATTTAAGAATCGTATTATATTCCAAAACAGTAATTTTATATCTGAAAATCGCAATAAGAATAAAAAATAAAATGAATTTTGACGATTTAACCTGTGGGCAATGCATAGATCGGCTGCTTATTACCGCATGGTAATATACATGTTCGCAGCGCCACTGCGTTAAATTAACGTCTGCTCAATAATCGGACATGACACTGCGACATTTTCATAGAACGAACGTGCCACACTGCAGCTCGACACTGCATATAGCATATTATCTATTATTTCATTTATTCGAGCAATTTAAACTACTTTTAGCCTACTTTTTACAAAAAAATAAAATATAATAGAAACATTTTTTTAACGCTTTTCGAACTGAAAACCTCAATTTTGGCGAATAGCAATTTATGTGCAACACTGTGCTTAGCACAAATGTCTAGTAGTCATGGCAACCATTTTGTTTACATCAACGTAGGCGGCCATTTTGGAACGATTTAAAAAGCGTTCTATACGTAAATTAAAAAAAAAGTGTTATAAATCGAGTTTTAAATGCTTGACAATGGAGGAAAACACGTCGAAACCCGAGTTAATTGACGAGGAATTCGTTTTCTTGGACAATCCGGATCGAAAAGTGAGAAAAGCGGCCCTAGAACGTATTTTGAAACAGGCCCATTCGAACGGCTCTATACCACATCATTGCATAGTAAGAATCTCATCTTTGGCTTTGGATCCTAGTGAATCCTGTCGTGAATTGGTCTTAAAAATTCTCTGGCAAGTAGTTGATACCTGTGAAAACTTGGCCGAGCTCTCCCCCTGCGTCGTGCCAACGCTATTAAATAGGTTAGCCAAGGACACAGAGCCCTCTGAAGAGCTAAGGCTCCTCCTTGTGTCCCTACTCCATTTCATCCTCCAGAAATCAAATGGTTTGGGTCTTGAGGCCCATCTGGATCCTGTTATAGAGGCATTGAGCAACTCTCTGCTCGACCAGTACCCAGAAGTGAAGAAGATGACCTGTGCCTGCGTCTCCTTGCTTGCTGATGCACCTGGAGGGCACTTCTGCCAGTATTCAGAGGCCATTGTCACACCCCTGCTTGCCTGTCTAGTACATCAACACTACAAAGTCAGAGTGGCTTGCCTACATGCCATCGGTGAGTTCCTCGGGTAAAATCCCCTCTTCGAGGTAAAAATTTGTAAAAAAAAGGGGGCCTAACATTACGCGAGTAAATATGATAGTTAGGGTGGGTAAATCAACATACGTAATTTGTTTTCTTCAGGCGCAACAATCCTTTACGGTAGCAGTAAGAACTTTGCAAAAGTTTGGCAACACATTGCTCAACGTTTGATGGACTCATCACCAAATGTCCGCCTGGCAGCCCTAAAAATTACCGGGGATTGGATTCTAGAGCTTCCCGATCGCAATTGTTACCACGCCCAACTGATTTCCATTATTCTCACCGGGTAAATGACAAATTTCAAAAGAATCCGAGACTCGGGTTGATGAAATAGCAATTGCCAAAAGACCAAATTTTGTCTTCAGGTTGTCCGATGATGTTGCCGACGTTCAACGCCTAGCGAATAGCGTTTGGAACGATGCTGGAAAGCTGTACGAAATTGAAAATAAAAACCAACTTGAAGAGAAGATGGAATACGAAGCCCCTGCTTCGGACGGACGTCCAGAAGATAGTAAGAACTCAAAACTACAATCGGCTCTCGATATAGCGATATAACGATAACGATAAAACGCCTAGGAGCAAAAAAAATGTGCAAGAACAGTCCTCCTCTTGGTATTAGGAACGAATGTCCCATCCCCTTGGCGTACGTTCTATCGAGAGTCGATTTTTGTAGCGTTTATCTAGTTAAAAACTATCTAACTTACGATTTACTAGTACCGAGAAGCCCGTTAGGATGCCGAATGTTGGTTAGACGCAATCTCGCTTACCTGTTACCGGCAGTTTTCAACGATCTCAAGGACTGGCAGGATGACTCGCGGCTAAAAGCCGCGCAGTTGCTTCACCGACTTATGTCGCATGCCGAGGCCGAGATTACACAGCATGCTCCGAACCTCATCGACGGCATGCTCTGCGGATGCTACGAGGATGAGCCGAAAGTTACGGAAAAGGTGATTGGCACCTTGTTTAAGGCTGAACTAAACGCCCCCTTTCCTATGGCTAAAATTCTTGACAAGCCCAGCGCATTTTCTAAATAAAATTCTATGGAAAAAAATATTTGTAAAAATACTATGTTCATAGATCTAGGGCACAGAGACCATGTTTTTTTAGGAAAATGGCCCTGAAATTTTAAATTTAATATATAGGCCTAAGAATAAATTTTAAATGGGAATCTCACGTGGCTATGTCTTGATGCCACCTGGTGACAGCTATAGGCGTTTTTTCGGGTATTTGAATTTTGTTACTAGATCAGCAAATTAATTCTACCAGTTAAAGGTGTGTATTTTAATTTTAAAGCATGAATTATTTATCCAGCTAGGACACAGATACTGTAGGCTTATATTAAGGGGGAACGGAACTGCATGTTTTGCTATGGGGAAATTTTAAAACCTATTTTTAAAAAAACTACTTGTTATAGTACAAAAATAAAAATTGATAAAAATGCAGTATTTTTGTAGCTACTGCATGATC
>JAQGCC010002507.1:0-18201 GCA_034698905.1 Xestoiulus laeticollis | reverse complement strand
TTAAAGCCTTTAATAGTTTAAATAATGTAGTAGAAGATCAAGCGTGCCTACTTTGTATTTCTAATTTATATGGATTATTAGTTTTTTTTTATATCTTGCACTTTCTTTATTTTTCTCACTACTTTGCATGATTTTTAATTTAGGATTTCCCCAGTTGATATTCTTCTTTTTATGAGGCTTACAAAGCTTTTAAAATCCTTAAGCAGTAACAAACTATATATTTGCTTAGTAATCATCAGGATTCCATAACATGTTTGTAAAAACAAGAAATGTTTATTTAATGTTAAAGTACTAGTTCTCTATAAAACGAATGACAAAGTTGACAGCAAAGTAGAGCTGTATAGCTTAATACGAACGATTAGCGAAAGTCATCATGAGAAATTAATTGGATTAACCGCTTGTCTAAATGCTTCTATGCCGAATGTGCAGTCAGATCTAAATCCGCTTAATTTCAGCGACTCATCAGTGCTGTTTTGGCACCATCGTCATTCCTTCCTTAAATATTTATACTAATCTAGACCAGCTCGTTGTACATCATTTTGTCATTAGATCTTTCTTAGTCAATATAGGTTTTGGTAGAGCACAAGTTTGTGGCTTTGTATGGTTAGGCTATTATTGAAGAATGTAACCTCGATGCTGAAAATAGACAGTAGACGATTCCTATAAACATTGGTAGGTGATGGGACCAGTGTCGAAAAAATAATGAAAAGCAATACAAAAACGGCAATAAACGAGTTTGGTACTATTTTCATTAAATTGGTCTATGAAATGGCATTTTGGAATTTTAGCGGCGTTTTTAGTTATGGTTAATTTACCAATTCTTTTCTCTATATACTGTATAGATAGGCTAATGTTTGTCAACTATAACATCTTATACATGTACATCAATTGCATATCACTTCTGTAAGGCCATCATCAACTTCCTCCTTTTCTTTCAATATATTTGTATCAACATTCAATCCCCACTGAAAAAAAAATGTATCTTCCAATATTTTGTAAATTAATAAATGACACATTACAACCCATATTATTTCATTATAGTACCGCACTAACATAATTTCTCTGCAAAATAGCCCCTGACCTCTCTATGACACTAACCCACCAAATTGTCTATACAATAATGGTCAGTGACATCATTAAAAGGTCCTTCACGTACTTTTTCTTTCAAAACTTTCTCAACTCATAAGTGGACACTTCAGAATTGTTTGTTTTATGGTGCAGCCAAATATACGTTACTGATTGTACAAATCCTAGTACATGTAGCATAATCTAGACTTCTCTATAACAAGTTGTATGCCATCCATAAGTTGACTGTAATCCCAAAGCGGCATTAATTTTTCTTCATTGAATGTGGGTCTATTTTCTGGTCAATATATTGACCAGAGTCAATCCAGAGATAGAACAGATCAATTTTTATTTAACCCTGTTGATGTGACGTGTAAATTGTCGTTTAAACTAGGCTCTTGAGCATGTGGTACATACGAGTGTATGGTGGAAAGGCGTCGCTTGTCTCATCTTGAGAAAACGAGCTTCTTGATTATTATTTGCGGTATTTTTATGACCGTTATGGCTGTTTATATATTATGATGTGGTTAATCACCGAATAGCTTTCTTGGAAAATGAGGAGGGGGATGCAAAAATGTGTTGGGAATTATTAGTCTGCAGGGTTCGGTAAGGCAAATTGGCCTCGCAAGTCTTGGTCCTGTAGCAGGGCTTAAAAGGATATTGGTTACACATACTCCAAATTATCTCATTAAAGGCATATAATGCGCTGCTGATCGCCGATTAGCGTCCTTGCTGCGCAATTAAATGCAGGTCTTGCCTTCGGACTCCCATATGCACTTCAGATCTGAAACAGTTGCTAATCAAGGTTTTATGCTTGGGGACCAGATCATTGTGGAATTAATTTGGCGAACAGTAATTGGACACTCTGAGGACTTGAAAGCTAGTAGAATAATCGAAGAACAAACGAGTGTAGAAAGCCATACTTAGCGGTTTTTATTCTAGGGCTTAAATGGATATGGATAAATTTATGCTGATGTCTGTATTTTAGAGTGCAATCTTTCCGAAATGTTCGTTTCATCAACACGTAGTTTTCTGGCAGGGGTTTTGTAAGTACATTGGAAACTTGTGCGCCAGTCTATAGCAAACATTTTTAATTGCAGTTGTACATGTGTAGGTGTCTAGATTGAAATACACGCTAACGTAGAATTAATCTGATGGAATGCATTAAAAGATTACATCATTTACATATTGCGTTCATTGGCAACGCTACGAGAAATGAAGTCAGTTTAACGAGTTTTCCATCATCTTTTATGTATAAGCATAATTTCTCGGTTGTAGCTTTTACTTATACGAGCCTTTAATAGGCCGTTATTTTCGGCTGGCATCAACATGTATCTCCTTAATTTGAAAACTAGCTGTTAAATTATTGGGAAAGTG
Source organism: Xestoiulus laeticollis (assembly GCA_034698905.1). NCBI lineage: Eukaryota > Metazoa > Arthropoda > Diplopoda > Julida > Julidae > Xestoiulus > Xestoiulus laeticollis. Next base: position 15,759 of record JAQGCC010002507.1, on the reverse strand, counting down.
TTTTATATGCTGCTGCTTCGTTTCCCTTCTCGATTAAACATTAGAAGTTGTTGTAATGCTTATTCCCTGGGCGTGGGATTCATGGAATGAGATTATAGTTTTCCATTACAAATGCATATATATGAGGTACAACCGAGAATCGTCCATTACATTTCTTAAGGAAAAAATGCAGTCCTTCAAGATTTCGGTTTTGAATTTGCTGTTATATGTATTTAAAAATAAAGCTAGAGTTTCAATGTTAGGGTTCTCTGTACTATACGTATTACATGTATTAAAAGGTCTTGAATTATTTTTTTACATTTTAAACATTTTAATAATTGCATTCGCAAGTTATGCTAGAAGAGCTGAGACTCATACAGCGTAGCACTAACTTACTATACTCATAATAAGAAATAGCTTAGTGCTACGCAGGCCTATGACTGTCTCGCTTTATTTTCCGCTATTAAATGGGCTTTCTGTAAACTTGAAGCTACATGTATAACAATTAAGTTGTTAAAGAAAATTCGTTTTTCATGTAAAACCTTTAAATTTATTTGCACATCGACACTATAGGGGGCTCGTGTCGTCTTCGCAAAACCCGTGACCTCACGAGCGCACCATAGCGTAACCGTTTTACGTTGATTCTTACATTTTTTTTACATTAAAAGTCGTAATAGTGTTAAGAAATATATTAAAACTGGATAGTTTGAAAATGTTCCATGAGACTGACCTATACAAAAAATTTGAGCACTCTACGACGTGTGAACGTTAGTAAAAAAGGACCTCAAAGAAGTTAAAACAAACATCTGACAAAGTCCAAGTCGAATTAAATAAATGGATTTAAACACGTGACATTGATACGTTTTCTCCAAATAAAAATTAGAAGACTTTCTGTATATTCATGTACATGCAATTGTTTCTCTAAAATCTAAACAACAGTAAGCATGCTATAAAAATATATGAAAGCGTTTAAAATATTTATTCTAAGAAGTTGTTTTGAAAAGTTCACTACACAATTGATGATTTAATGAATATATATTTCATTGAGCGTAATAAAAGTTAAAATTGAGAATGAATCGGTATCATTAAAAAAAACTTAGGAAATGTGTTCGTGTTCAATCGGTCTTTTCTAAGAAGTTGATGACATATTGTCTGGAAAATTTTTTTGCCAGATTGACATCTACATGTACTGTATATCATTTTATCTGCAATGATTTCTACTCATATGTCGATGCCATTGTCTCAATTGTAACTAAAATCGATCATAGCTGTCCTCTTTCAACGTCATCTGACTTGTTTTCTTCTGTGTCTCGAGGCAGTTATCTGATTCTAACTTTGATCTTTGTTTTATTTGTGACGACTGTAGAACAACAGTCTCCATAGGTAGTTAAGGTGGTTCTCACGCGTGCCATTAAATGCCTTCGAGCTAACCAGCCATTGGTGTAGTTTTCAACCTGCGTTTATTGCTTAATTACAGTAAACAAAGTGAGGAACCAATTTCCAATTGTTTATATCCGACCAGAGAATTCTTGGAACCACTATACTGTGATAAAACCTAAACAAGATTCAGATTACATAGTCGTAGCTATTCTATACTTTGCTTTTAGCAAGATTTAACTGAAAGGTTAGAACAATGAAAAGCGATACAGAATCTACCTAAAGGCGAAATTTTGAATGTTTTAATAAGACTATATTGATATCACCCATTTTGTAAATAACATTATTGAGTTTCCGCATGCACTTGTTGGCATGGTAATGCTGAACTTCTTGGATTTGAAATCATAACAACATGTCACAACATCTATTTCAAATATACTTCATTGTAAGAAAAATCCTTCTTTCCTTCTAACTTTCCTTCTAAATGTTAGTTGATTTGGGCGAGTTGGATATTAAACACCCACGTGGTTAATGCTCGTTGTCATGACTAATTTTGTTGTATTTATAGACAATGTTCATGCAGTTATTCGTTTACAAATTATAAAGCTTTTTGAAAAGCAAGTTACTTACACCTACGATACAACTGTTGGATAAGCTTCGTAATTCCCATTAGTGGGGATTAATTGTTAAGGTAATATTTTATCCTTAGGTTAATTAAATTTCCCTGAGCATCATTTTCTTGCTTAATGATGTTATAATAAGAGTGTTGCAACTCTTTTCTGGTTGGTCGACTTAAGCTTGCAAATATGGTCTATGCCCTCATTTGTATTCTTAAGTCATTTTTCAAAAATGTTTAGTTTTTTTTTCTTGAAAGATTCTTTGACAGTATCAGTTTGCTAAACATTTCATTTGATTCATTATACTTAGGAATATTTTTTTTTTTCCTCCAAATCTTTGTTTTGACAATGATCTCGAACACCACTTCAAAAAGGCAGGTATCAAACTAATGCAAGCACCTATGCTAATTTAGTTAAAACGGCTACAAGTTTAAATTATCAAAACGCAAATTAGAAGTAATTACGCACACGTTGGCTTAGCATGCAAATGTGCTTAATTTCGCCATTTTTACAACCTTTTGGGGAATAATTATTCCGAAATGGCACACTGCGACAAATTTCTAATTTTTCGCAAGTTTCCAAATAAACATAATGCTCTTTCATTATGTAAACTTTAATTAAGGCCAATATTACTGTAGGTAGTGCATTGGAAGTAAATGGAAATTAGATTGCCCTTAAGGTGATGCGTTAATGGCGTGGCAAGCCTTTAGTTTTGCATGCAGTCACATCAGGTTGATTTACTTCCTGGCGACTTTGGTATAAAGCAAAGTTGTGTGAATTTTTTTCCTTGTCAATGGCATATCCGCATATTTCTTGGAATTTTTCCATTCTCAGAAACGGAATGCAAGGATCCATCCATTGTTTTGCATCAATCTGCTGTCAGTGGGTGGTGTAGTATTGCTTAAAATTCTGCTTTTGCTTGCAGCTGTGTGCTCCAGAATTATAAAGCCAACTTGCTTTTAATAAATAGTTTGCTTGCTGTTTTTGAAAGAAAAACTCGAGCCTTATTTGTTATGGATCATTTATGTCTTTTTCAATATTTAATGTGAATGTTTTTGTATTTCTGTTTATGACAACATATATAACTAAGGCCAATAGTCGTAACCTTCTAAGATGAACATGCTGGAATTTTGGCAAATCGATGTTTTCTTATTCGTTCATTGACTGCTCTTATAACGTTACACATATCATGTCAGAAACATTTTTTCCACATTGTGATAACTGTCTCATCAATAACGTTTTGAAGACATGCCGATTATTATTGACCCTCATTCCATTGGATAAATCCTTTTATTATTCGAGATTATAACCAATCAGCACTCGGCAATGGTGTCGATTAAGCACAATAGTAACTTCAACAATAACACTGCAGCTTATATATGCCTACGTTTTTATTTGTTAAAATACAATATTACTTGTTAATGCGTTTATTATATTGTCTTTTGCGGTTGTCTTCTGTTGCCTTCTCAATATTCTGGTTCCCCTATTCATTCATACAGGATTTTGATAATTAATAACAAAACACTGGCTTTAAAGTGCCAAAACGTTGGTGAGATAATATTATTTTATCTTTTTAAGATAGTTGACCTAAAGGTTCTTGAGCACTTACAAGTTCTTTCATAAACAACTTGTTAAATAATTCAAGGACCTGCACCTTCTTTAATTAAGATGATATGCTGTTATTCACTACGTATACGATTTCTATTTTGCATACATCGCTGTATCATCCCATATCCGCAGTTCATATGTGGGAGTATACCTAAAATGTAAAATTCCAGTCACATCGACATGGTGTTTTTTTTTTTTTTTTTTTCAAATTAATAATTGTTTAGAATTTGGCGTATATTTTCAATTATCCTATAGATGCTGAAATTAATCGTTGATGTATGCGGGGTCTTGAGTAGGTTGCGTATATCATACATGCTTTTTTCCTCGATTGCCAACTTGTTTTCAAAATGTGTTTATATAGAAGTTTTTTTAGTAGATTGCTCGTAATTTTCTTCTTTTTGTTTGCTTTAAGAAAGCCATTAATTTAACCTTTTATAGTCGCCCTAAAAATTAAATGAAAAGTGCATTCACCGTTTCATGTTCTATAGATTAGCGTTTTCTGTCTCTATATTGATATTTATTTGTCTAAATGCATCTAGTAATTAATTAAAGCGTGTATGCATGCCATTTTAATGGTTTTTGCGTAAGATTTTTTCCCCTACTTGAATCTCGAAGGAATGGGGGAGTTATTCTATGGCAAATCCCTGCTTATAGACTAATAGCATTTGTTGTAATTTTGATAGCAATTTTATTTCCTTCTTTCAATAGAGATACGTTCCTGATGAAATCTTGTTTTTCACATTTATTAATTAAAACATTAAAAGAAGTACGGGAAATGGTATTGCAATACGAGCCACTTCCGTCATGTATTAGATCGGAAGCAGTGAAACACTGAGTTTTGCCTTGCATATAGGCCTAGTCCATTTGTAACCATTGTATGCGCTTTGTTGAATGCAAATACCGTAAATGCCCAACGGAATCATTCAAGCGGCAGTTTTTTCCAGTCAGGGGATTTCCATTTAAAAGATACTTTATAGAAAATCCACGGGGATGATTGTCTGTAGCATTCTTTGTCTCATAGACTCTTGTTTTACGTGCCCTCACTTATCAATAGCATCGACAAATTAAGCCATAAAAATGTAATAAAAACATGGGCCTGGAGATCTGGCAATTCATTGAATCCTGAAATTACACGTATCCACGCAGAACATTCTCACACGCGTTTGCCAAACCGTTCTGATGATCCCTTGAAATCTCCAATTTTGGAGCATGGGGGCATTTGATACTTAAGGGTTTATTTTATTCTCGGAAATAATGGATATACTACCTAGAAAGCGGGGCGTTTTGAAAGTATGGTCTTTATCATACCTGTGGTAGATCATTCGGGCACTTTTTATGCTATCTTTTTAAATAATCAAGATTTAGAAATGTAAAGCTTTTCATTATTTTCTTTCATTGGAAAAAGAAAAAAATTGCAATTTTTGTATCGTAATAGTGTCAACGTATACTGTATTAAAATTTGATTTAGATGATAATATTCCATATATACATGTACTTACCAAAAAATGATCTCTGGGTATTATATTTCATGGTTCAGCAATTTTATCATTCTAAAGCACGAGTCTTCAGGTTCATGTTTCCACAATTATTGTTTTTCTTTCACTGTATTTAAAAATAAATAATATATTTTAAAATGTGCATTTAAGCTATCATTTGGCTACGTTAGTTCTTCTTCGCAGCACACAAAATCGTATAGTCTGTATTAATGTATTAAAAATTTAAGAAGTCTTTTACTAGAAAACATTGAGCAGACTATTAATAAATAATTCATAAATTAAATAGGAACTTGATTGCTGCGGTAACGTTATCTTTATTTTTCTCCGATTTGTGGTATGATTTGAAACAACTTTTCAATTTCAAAACAAAGTTTGGTGGAACGAATGTAGTGAAACTTTTAGGACTATCCTTCAGATTGTATTTTTTGATACAGCTTTTTTTTATAAATGAACTAAGAAGAAACAGAATATCTTGTAAAGCTCTATAAATCCCTGTTTCTTTTTCAATCACCGTTTTCGTAAAAGAGGTTTTAATAGAAGCTATAAAGTTTTTTTTTTTGGTTTTTTTTCCAAATCTAGTTTTACAATCCCTTTGCAGTCAATTTTTTCGAAAACAAGTCAAAGAAGGATAAAGTTGGCTAGTGAGAAATTATTACTTTGATTTGGCCCTTTGCTAACAATGTTTTTTTTCTATTGTCTTTGCGAAGATTTATTTCATAGATTTCTTATTCATTAAATCAGTTTTATTTGGAATTTTGAAATCATATTCCGTTCCTTGGATATGTTTCTACGAATTTTATTTTATTTGGGGTTTTGAAATACTGATAAATTTTATTTTATCCGAGTCCTGCAAGCGTATTTGTTTCAATTGTCTAGTATATAATTTACGATAGATAAATTCAGTGGATATTCTAGACGATATGTTTTTACTGATTGCTTATTTCTATTTTCGATACACACTTTATATGAATTGGAGAAAAGTAAATATTTGTGATGTTAAATTTTTTTTAAAGTTGTTGGTTTACATTTGATGCGTGATTTCAGCTTTTTAGAATGTTAACAGCTAGTAGTTAGTCATTATAATAGCCATGTACTTTCATGAATGGATTTTTTATATTCAGGGCACTTATACAACTATCGTAGGGATCTCATATATTTTGTAACTCAGTTGGTATTCATTCTTTGTAAAATATATTTCAAGTTATTGGCATCTTTCAGCATTTTATAAATGATGTTGTCGATAAGTTAGTATAGCCGATAAGCATGTGAATTTATGCATTGTATATAAAGCTTAGTTTTCATTTTCCGTTTTTCAAGTACAAATACATGTACGTGTACAAAGCTAAGTTGGGACGTTTTCAACGCTATGTCCAAGATGTATTTTGCCATTGAACGTAATGGCAAACCCATTAAATCAAATTGCCAATTCCACTATATATAGCAGCAGTTTTAAGTCCATGAGAAGATATATACCAACCCAATATCCGCATGCACATACAGTGTGCAGACCCATGAGTAAGACAGATTCGCATATAATCGCTTATTTGTGGGGTACCATAAAGAAAATGACGAATTGCGGGTAACGACGTAGTATTTTATTCTTTCACACGGCCAACCTGCAAGTCGTCTTCAGATTGGATAGCAGCCATGGATGGCGACTTCTGACCTGCTTGTATTTTGCCTCTCTCACTTGATATATCCTGAAGACACCAAATTCTTTGCCTTTAATGTTTTTTTCTCTCCCTGCTGTCATGAAAATCTCTTTTATGTTGCTTTGATGGCAGCATGCTTAAAATGGATCTGGACTGTGCATATGACTTTAAAATAAAATCGTGATTGCACGAGGCAAACTGTTGGCCTTTGTCAGTACTATCACGCTAGATTTGAGATTGCCGCCAGTGCACCACCAACAGGAGAATCTCTTATACTCAGTACCTAAAATAACTAATAGCTAGCGCCATTTATTTCTTCTCTGTGAAAGGTTTATAAATTACGTTTTGCTGAAGGCACGCTGAGCTATACGCACATTTCGAGCAGAAATCGAGTTTCAGTGGCATTTTGAATGTGCGGTGGCAATTACAGCATATAGCACCAACTCGGTTTAAAACTTGTACCAGCTTCTGCGATTTATTGTTCTTTCCGTCCGTCGTGTTGATAGGCTTCCGTGACCACTTACAAATTTCATTTAATGCTGTGAAACCACTTAAAAGATAATGAATGGGTCATATTTTTTGTCGCCAAAGGCACAAGCTGTCGTATCATCTAAGCATAACCCGTTCAGCGTTGCATATGAAAGCTTTTCGACAAACTTTCCTTTTTCTTACATATGGTACCTTAATGACTTTCAAAGTTGTTCCACAAACTTCAGCTCTTCTGACGTGGCTTAATGACTATAAAAGTTGTTCCACAAACTTTAGCTCGATTTTCTTACATGGCTTAATGAATATGCCAACGTTTTTTCTACAAGTTTTTACTTTTTATGATTTTAAAAGTTGTTCCACAAATGTCAGCCCTTCTAACATAGCTTAATGACTATACCAAATTTTTTTCCACTATCGTTTACTTTTCTTATAAGCATCAAAGTTGTTCCACAAACTTTAGCTCTTCTTACATGGTTTAATGGATGCCAACGTTTTTCCACAAACTGTGACTTTTTATGATTTAAAGTTGTTCCACAAATGTCAGCTCTTCTAACATGGCTTAATGACTACCAACTTTTTTCCATTATCGTTTATTATTTTTCTTACAAGCCTCAAAGTTGTTCCACAAATTTCAGCTCCTCTTACATGGCTTAATTAATGACTATCAAAGTTAATTGTTCCACAAACTTTCGCTTTTCTTACATGTCTTATATTAGGCTCCTTCACGCGAGCGCTGTTAAACACAAGTCGGTAACGCTTTTCCCGCGAAATTAGATGTGCGCATGATCAGCGCATGCGCACATCTAATTACGTGGAAAAGCGTTGCCGGCTTGTATTAACAGCGTTCGCGTGAATGAGCCTAGTGTAATGACTAGCAAAGCTGTTCTGTAACATAGCTTAATGACTACCAACGTTTAATTTCCACAAACTTTTTCATTTCATGTCTAATGATTTTAAAAGTTGTTCCACAAATGTCAGCTCTTCTAACATGGCTTAATAATTACCAACTTTTTTCCACAAACTTGCCTCAAATTTGTAACACAAACTTCAGCTCTTCTAACATGGCTTAATGGCTATCGAAGTTATAATTGTTCCATAAACTTTCACTTTTTTTACATATCTAATGCCTATATATCAAAGTTTCACAATCTTTCGCTGTTCTGTAACATGGCTAAATGACTATACCATTAACGTTTTTCCACAACTTGTACTTTTCTTAATGTCTATAATGAGTATAGCAAAGCTGTTCCTCAAACTTTAGCTCTTCTTACATGGCGCATTTATGACTACCAACGTTTTTTCCACAAACTTTCGCTTTTCTTGCATGCCTTAACGACTTTTGGTCTTGCAATGTTTTATAGTCCATTTTTTATTCTATTGCATGCTTCTCGGGTTTGTCGTTTGATCGAAAATGCCAACTCGTATACTTCTCGAGCTCGTCTGAGAACCAAACTGTTTTAGAAAATTGAAAACTGGCACTCTGCTAATCGCACTTTTACCATTCTTCAGGCAATGATAATTTAATCCCCCATCCTCGATAATTCACCATTGATCTATTTAGTTTTTGGCACGGTTGATTTCATCTCTAATTCTCCGAGCACCCGAAAAATTCAATTCGTATGGCGTCGCCTCCCAAGCAAGCTTTTGGGCTTTTCTCTCTCTCTGGAAATGCACTTTTGATCTATTTGCTGTTTTGCTCCTTGACATTTATTTGGTGGCGTTTTAGCGTTTCGTGTTATGCAATTAGGGCGACCCAGTTTGGAAAAGTCCGGAACAGCCGATGAACCAAAATGAATGCCAAGGGGCATTGTCGCGTTTTCTATGAGAATTTAGCAAGTGCAAAATGGGAAATGCATTTAGCCTATATATGCTTTTCTATAAGATGATCTATGGGCTCAGCTTTGCGTTTATGTCGTACGTTCCATGTGCGCACGTGCCGTTGCTGCATTACGAGCAACATATTGACCTACCCTCGGGACAATCACATGCCTCGGGTTATGTTATCTTCCTGTTTTTATGCTTTAGGTCAGCCGTCGTTCTGCGAACAAATCGATGCCCATAATTCCAGAATTTGGATTTCGATTTTGCATAGGAAAGCTTCATTTCAGAGCACGGTTCCCCGCAACCGAATGCCATCGAGTGGTTTATTGGGAAGGGCTGTGTTGCTTGAAGAGCTTTTGATGTTTTGTACGTGTAATCCAATAGAAAAAAAAGTACATCTTTGGTGTCGTCATGGAAACAATATGCTCATTAAGTTATGCCTTAGAAGGCTCGCTCGGAGGAATACTTCTGCTCGTGCTCACATAACAATTGCGATGCACATTTCCTTTTTAAGTACAAACGAACATGTTTGATGCTCTGTTAACATGCTTTGAAGTCCTCATAACCTAGCTATGTGGATGATTCGATCGAATGAAGCTCACTTTATATACATGTATATGTACATACGGTTTATGTCATCGTTGTGGTTAACGTTGTTTAATTTATGCGCTGCATTGCATTCTGTTGCTCGTTTTGTTACTATGCAATGTTGAGTAAATTTAACGAAATTGAGGCTTTAAAGTCAATCGAAATTGTTTGTTTATCGGAAATCGACTTGGTACAGCTTTTGGATGAAAATGTGCCTGGAGCTACATGTATATACATTAGCTTTTTGTAATCATGGAGGCTTTAACAGTCTAATTTGTTATTAATTTTTTAATGGGCTATGTAAAACATGTGGGCAGCACATATATGAATTATTCCGGTAAATGCGAGGTAAAAATTTTTAAGGCTCATTATACCGTCTGGAGCATATACCATATACATGCAATGTTAAATTTTCAAAAGATACATGTATTTTCTCCATAACCTACAAAAGTAAAAATGTGCTCAATATTCATCATCTTTTGGTGCGTCCAGCTGGTTATTCCATTTCGTCAAATTGAACATATATACCCATGATAGTACGTACCTCTTGAAAACATTTATTTAAAAAATAAGTGAAGGAAATGTTTTTAAAAATAGCCAGATGGATGCACCAATACGTGATTAGTATTGAGCCATTTATTAGATTAGTTATGCCTTTTGAAAATGTAATATGCTTATGGTTTTCTCCAGAGTGTTAGAGCCTTAGGTGACTTGGTCAAAAAATTTTATGTAAATTAATAAAACTGCTTTTATCAACTGTTATTAAAATGCGAGGGTAATTCGGGTAAACAAAAATGCAGTTACAGCAACTATAAGACATGTAAAGGATTTTCATTTTTTATTAATTTGATAATTTTGCTGCAAATTTCAATATACATTCTGACAAGGTCGGACATCCGTCTAATAATGCAGGATAATCATGTCATCGGAAAGTCGCCATCCAAAATGAATTTATGGTAATTTTTTTTAGTGATAAAGGATATTTTGCTAAATTATATTTGGGTAGTTTTCGTATATACGAGCTCGTATAGGCCTATCAAGCATTAATTTTCAAATTCGTTAAAAAAAGTAATTTTGACTTGTATGCAATTAATCAAGCCGTTTTGTATGTTTTAATTAGGGCATTGAAATACATGTAGCAATACTAATTTGGCTTAGAAATGCGGATTAATTTTACTTTCTATTTGGATTTTCATTGGATTACAAATGTTATATGGAATGGGGCTGTATACATGTATATGTAAATTATAGAGATGTGTCACATCCTCAGTTCTTTATATTGGAAGTGGAATTACTTAAAGATTGCTATATCATGTAAGTGCATGCCTATCTTACAATATATCACTGAATATCTCAATTTGGATTTTAAGGCTTGAGTTTGCTTTCCGTTTTTTTTTTGTTGTTGTTGTTGTTTTGGTTAACGTTTACTCTGTTAATTTTATGGCTGTGAATGGATCAAGTGTTCGATTCAACTTTTTGAAATACTTTCAAAAAATTGCACCCTTTATACCGGGCTTGAAAGTTAGTGCTTGAGGAGTTTATAAGAAAACTCTTGTTTTTAATTAAATGAATCAGGAGGTAGGTCTATTAATAAATGGCTCTTGAATGCTTTCATCTGCTTTATGGATGAAATCAAGGTTTGAAAAATAAAAGTCGTGCAGCTTTTCAAATGCAGGAACCATTGAATAATGGCGGTTTTGTGACTTTTTGCTGAATTACATTGAATGACATCCTACATCCTAATTTCATTAACTCCAAATTTCGTATCCATGTTCATCACTCCGGTGTGCAATTTCTCCTGTGTTGAAAATTAATTTTAGCATCCTTTGTTTAGGTACCGATGTACTTATTTTCATAATGAAATTCCATCTTTGGCATTCTTTTATGTAGCTTTTTATCCGTTCATATTACTTGGAGGTAAATTCTGCTTCCATAGGGCTTCGATAGTATTTTTGGAGAAATGTGGAGGGCAGCTAAATTTGGAGTGCTCAGCTCGGGATTATCTCCAGGAAATCTGTATTTAGCTATAAGTGCAAAGCATTTGGAAGTTTTCTAAACTCTCCCATCAAGGAAAATCCTCGATAAACATTGGAAATGTGTTTGCTGTTCGGCTACCCAAATATTATAATTGAAAAGTTGCAAAAATAGTCACGCAGCAGAAAATCGCTTGTTAGCTATTGGCTTCACACGATTCTATTGTTTTTTTGTTGTTAAGCTCAGCACGAATTCTATCTTTTTCTGTATTTTCCTAGCACTTGATTCTTCGTTTACCATTGGTATACATATAATGAAGTCGTGCATTTTATATGCTCGCATGCCCTATGGGCAGCTTAGATGTGGTATAGAGAATGTATATTTCCATTAACATATTGGAATACAAGAGGTTACTTAAGTAATTTGAAAGTAATTTAATTTTAACCAAACAAGTCTTCCAAAAATGTTTTCTCTACCATTTAAGCATTTTGTTTCTGCAAATAATTATATGTTTTCATACTAGAACCTATATAATTGGTTTAACCACGAACATTTGTACATGTAGATTAACGTAAATTAGTCACTGCTAGTAATATAAGAGAAGTCGTGATTTCTGACTCGACACTTTTTCCTTTGAATCTTAGGCTGGAAATATTAAACTAAGATTTCAAAAAGTGAGCCAGAAATGACTTCTCTTATACTACTACTGCCTGCATGGTTCATATTGATAAATATGGTAATTCCATTGTAAACATTTTTGAGCTGAAGGTAATTGACTCTTTAATTGCTTTGCAATCCATACAAATGATTTGTTTGCGACTGAAAGTATAAATATTTAGTTAACTACTTCGAATGCAATATAGAGCCATTAAAGTTAAGTTATGTAATCAAATGTCAGATTAAATTGCATTGACTGTGAAAGTTAGCTTGAGATAAATGGATATTCAACATAACAAAGGATATATGTATTCAACTGGAATGTTGCATACATGTAGAAGTTAATGCAACTTCATTGAAGCTTATTTTTTTATTGTTAATGAAAATTTACATGTCTGGTTGCAGAAAGTGTGATCAGGCATCCAGAATCCAGAATACAATATAAACTGATTATGGTTACTTGATTGAAATTTTTACATGTGTTTTGGTGACATATGTATACAGTAGCCTACTATATATACAGATGCAATGTTATGTGGGGGAAAATGTTTTGAACCAATACAATTCACCCAATACAACTCGAAATCATCCAGTCCTATTGGATAGTATCCTGCGTTGCTCATTAAATTATATCATATATCCGTTTTGTGCCTGTGTTCGCAACGTCAATCCATTCATGGGCAATGCACATTGATTTAATTATTAGCTTACCTCTAATCAAATTTAGTAGTTATTAATTTGGTTTCGCGTCAATGGAAATGGTATTATGCTTTCATAGTGCGTTTATGTTTCCTTCTACGCTGGTGCTTGTCAATTTACGTTTCTGTCATCCAGCTACCGGCACATGCAACTTTGAGCCAACCACTTTATTGACTTTTAATTTTCTTTGGGGGTTGAATTATGATGATGTTCATGATGACAAGCGTGAAACTATAGTGCTGTTGTTCATGTATATATATTTTTCTCTTTTCTAGGTAAGCTTAAAATTTTGATTGTCTTCGCATGATACTGTAACAACAACAAGTGTGACATGATTTGAGTAAGTTTTTCAATCATTTTTTTAGTTATCTTAAGCTTGCTTTACTTTGTAGCAGCAGTTTTTAGGCATGGTTTTAGTTTCTATAGGTTAGCATTTGCCTCTCGATTGTGATTAAGATGGGATTAGCGTTATATTTGAAGGCGTATTATGCGAGAAGTTTACAACATCGTGAATTAATTAAATTACTGGAAAAAAATATATAATGTAATTGATGAGATGTTTACGTTAATCTCTGATTTAGTACACGAATTCTTTTTTACACTTGTAATTAAAATTGCAATGAAGAAACACGTGCAATTAGGCTTGCTCGTCTTAAACTCATTAATGGAGATGTCACTGATTCGATGCGAATATATTAAACGCTTTTTTCAGATGTTCAATTTTGCAATGTCTTTAAACATGCACATCTCTCTCGCATACCCATTGCATTGACTGATTATTATTCCAAGTTTGCGCTTGTTTGTGTATGCTTGCGGTGATGAAATTGAGCGACTTAAAACGTTAATTCGATTGCCGTTGCAACGACAACCACATACGAGAGTGGTTGATAAATTTTATTCATTTGTCGTTAGGCTGTTTACATTAATGAATTATTGACATGTTTTTAAAATGCATATAATGTATTTAGCAAGTGCTGAAACGGTTGACCGAAATGCGATGGGAAAACCATGACGGACATTCTGGTATTATTTTACTTTGATCTGTTTATGTTTTGGTTGACAAATGTTGGTTAACTTGGCATTCTGCTGCAACTTTTTCTTCAGAATGTTATACACTTGATTTCATAGAACCAAGTGTGCACAATGACAGATAATGTATATGGTCATTAGTTGCATTATTCTAGAAACGAATTCTTTCCGGTTAAAACGCCCGGCTTCTTCGTTTTTTCATTTATGAAAGACAAGTTCTGTTCATACTTTGCTAGTGATTTATAATAGTTTCATGATGTCACATTGTTTTCTTTAATGAAAAAAATTCCTGTTGCAGTATAACAGGATGTGATATGTTGTGAAAGAAACCAGGTTTGAGGGTCTTGTATGGATGTTTGATTCGAGTCTTCAAGCTAAGCAATTTTTGTGGTGCCGGAAGGCCATACGGTGCATGTGCTCCAATGATATATGTATGGCCCTAAACAAATCGAAAATCTGCTTCCTCTATATATATGATCCGATTTTAATGATATTTTTATATATTCGAAATAAATCACTGAGAATCTGCTTCTGAGGTTCTCAAACTTCTTCGGTGGATCTATATGTTGAAGACTATATAATCCTCCAGTTTTTCTCTTTCTTTTGATGTGGATATTTATGAATTAGATGTCTTGAATGATATGCAATCTATACACTTTAAGCCATGTGTTGGAGTAATTCTAATTAGATTTATAAGCCAGCAAAATACTCATGCAGGAGATATATACAGTGTTTGGGGAAGTTGGGGAATTTTATAAACTCACGTTGAAATTTATTTTTTTACAGTCGCTCGGTCATTGCATGGTAACAGTTATCATACGCAATTAAGGATAATATAAATATGTGGAAGCTATAAATGTAGTTATGTGACTTTATATATTATATTGGTGCAAATAAGGGCCCAAAATATTATAAAAAATCTTCTTTAATCGCGGCAGGAGAATAGAAATTTTATGATCGGGATATAAGGGACGTTCCATGATCTCCTTAGCAATTGGAACTCAGTTTTCACAAAAGTAACTAAATTGTTAATATATTCACTTACGTAATCGTGAGTAATGTTGGCCGCTGATTGTCTCGTCCTTTTAGGTTTAGAACTGAAAATTTACTGCTTTCAGTTTTTAAAAAAAATAAAACTGCTAGACAAGCCACAACAACGCTTTTTTCACATTTTCAACCAAGTGTGATTGGCTGTTTGATTTTTCTTGAAAATTGCGCAGAATCCGGCTATCACTCCTGTAGTTGCGTTAGATGGCCTATATGTCATTTTGTTGGCATTTTTGGCAGCTGCTGCGTACAATTGCTATGGCATTGCAAGTACACTGGGCATATCGTATAATGGGAAAACTCGTATACTGCCGTCTTTATATTGCTATATGTATGCATATTTTAGTCTTTTATGCCTATGGTGTTGAATGAATGAAGACATTGATATGACAGAAATGCACTCTTCCTTTCTTTAAAAAAATGAGCTACAGGTCACTGCAATAGATCTCTTAATAAAACTTCCAACAAAGTTCATGTTTCTGCTGATATCTATAAAGTTACCGTCCATTTTCAATTCAATTCAACTCAGTACCCTACAGTCAGCAAACAAATGCCATTTGGTAGGGGAGTTCGTACCCAAATTCAGGACAATTCTCCTACGTCAGTAGCGACTAACCCATCATCATTGTTAAATTGAATTTGAAATGACTTTACGCTATTACTAGGAAGATTATTCCATCGTCTAATCGCATGCAAAAAGAATGACCAATAGTAAGCATCCGTTTT